>OVAY01001563.1:0-25674 GCA_900406395.1 Kernera saxatilis | reverse complement strand
TGTTTTTTTTTTTTAATTTTTTTTTTTTTTTTTTTTTTTGTCAACAACTTAAATTTAAGACGGTTTGGGAACCCAATCCGGAGATGAAGTGTTTACAAAAACCATAGCAGACGGATAAATTTTAGCACATTTTGCTAGTGTATCTGCTTTAGTATTAAGAGCGCGAGAGATAAAGGATAGAGAGAAATACGTAAATTGAGCTTTCATCCTTTCGATTTCTTCCAAATGGATCGCGAGAGCTGGTCATTCCTTCGGTGATGAACCCATCTTCACCAATTCAGAACAGTCTGTGGAGAAAGCAACAATTGTCCATCCCTGGGCAAGCATACAAGTCATTGCCCAAATAAGAGCTTCCATCTCTGCAACCTGAGGGGAGAGGCTTCTACGAACATTGCGGGCCCCCATAACAAGTCCCTCTACGTTGTCTTGAAAGCATATCCATCCTTGACCAGAGAAGATGTCTGTCTCTTTCCACGATCCATCAAGATAACAATGATATCCTGAAAAAGCTTGTGAAACCGTAGATGCATTAGATTCCAACAAATCCAAACTCTCAACATTATCCTGAGCTAATTCCCAAATCGAGGCCTCAGTCTCGGCGAGTCTAAGGGTTTCATCAGGAACCCAATCTCTATTCTTAAAAACCTTATCATTTCTACCTTTCCATATATACCATAGTATCCATGGGAAGCTATTATCCGTTATAACCGATGGTAACCGCGAGAATAAAAAATCCAAATTAGAATGTACCGACGGGCGTGGGAAAAGATCCACTGCCGAAGGTACCTTAGATAATGCCCATGTTTGTAGTGCTGGAGGACATTCAAAAAGAACATGATTAATTGTCTCATTCTCTGCTCCGCATCTGGCACACTGAGTATCACAGTTTACCCCTCTAGATCTGAGATTTGCTAAAACCGATACACAACCCGTTAAGGCTTGCCATATAAAATACTGTAATTTTCTAGGACACTTTATTTTCCAAACATGCGCCTGAAGTGAATGATAGTTTGGTCCAAAGTATGTCGGAACACTCTTGGATGAACTATCTTCGTGTTCTATCTTGTACCCTGATTTGACCGTATATCTGCCAGATTTACTGAAGTGCCAACCTATGAAGTCCTGCCAGAAAATCCTGCTGATTGGGAGACTCTAGATAATTTGAACATCCTTAGGATCAATGATCTCATTAAGAAGTTTTGTGTTCCACATCAAGGTTGATGGGTTAATTAAGTGATTTACCTTCAAAGAAGGAAGGAAATTAAAACCTTTTGGGATTGCTGGCCTCGGGAAAGCGGTTGGGATCCATGGGTCATTCCATACAGAGATCGAAAACCCAGAGCCAACCCTTTTAATCATACTTTTTTTAACCAGAGGTCTAGCTGAAATAATACTTTTCCATCCGTAAGAAGGAGAGTATGACCTAACACAGTCCAGAGGATCGGTTTCCCGAAAATATCTTTCTTTAAAAACTTTTGCGAAAAGTGTCTCCGGCGAGTCAATCAAACGCCAAAGCTGTTTTGCCAGGAGGGCAGTATTGAAATCATCAATAGTTCGGAAGCCCATCCCTCCCTCTGATTTACTTTTACACATCTTTTTCCAAGCCAACCAGTGTAATCCGTTTTGTTGACCATTAGTACTCCACCAAAAATTTGCCACCGCACTTGTAAGCTTTGTAGTAATTGTTTTAGGCAATCTGAAACAAGACATTACATATGTCGGTAATGCCGCTGCCACCGATTTGATAAGAACCTCCTTACCCCCCTTTGATAGAAACTTTGATGACCAACCATTTATCCGATCTTGAAGTCGTTCTCTCACAAACGAGAAAAGTTGACTCTTGGGTCCATCCAGACTCTCTGGTAAACCCAAATATGATCCCATCCCACCACTAGAAGAGATACCTGATAAATTTTGTATTTCCTCTTTGACAGACTCATCAACCGTGTGTCCAAACTGTAAGGACGACTTGTCAAAATTTATTTGTTGACCTGAAGCCTTCTCGTAATTCTTTAAAATCTCCAAAATAACCAAACATTGATCTGTATTCGCCTTGCAAAAAAATAAGTTATCATCTGCAAATAGAAGATGAGAAACGGGAGGGCTTGCTCTAGCTATCTTAAGACCTGATAGTGTTTTATCTCTTTCCGCTTTTCTAATATTAGCTGTTCTGGCCTTATCTCTCCATGTGGCTGTCCATTGATAAGAACCTTATATTGAACTGATGTGATGCACCACATCATCCATGTGATCCATTTTTCCGCAAAACCTAACTTTCGAAGAAGATTTTCTATAAAAGACCACTCAACCCGATCATAAGCTTTACTCATATCTGTTTTGATTGCTACAAATTTATTTTTACATGCCTTATTTGTTCTTAAGGCATGAAACATCTCTTGCGCGATCAGGATATTATCGGAAATCAAACGTCCTGGAACAAAAGCCGATTGTGTCTCTGAGATTAGACCGGGCAAAATGCTCTTTAACCTTTGACAAAGAACCTTTGAGATAATTTTGTAGCCCACATTACAGAGACTGATAGGTCTAAACTCTATCATCTTACTCGGTCTTTCCGTTTTCGGGATTAGACAGATATTAGTCATATTCCGTCTCCTATCGAAACTTCCTGACCTTAGAAAGTTGTTAACCAAATCAATTAGATCCGTCTTAATAATCTGCCAAGACCGCTGAAAGAATAAAGCGGTCATTCTGTCTGGCCCTGGTGCTTTTTCTGGGTGCATTAAGAAAAGCGCTTTCCGCACTTCCTCTTCCGTAGCTTCCTCAGTAAGTTTTAAATTCATCTGATCTGAAATTAAATTTGGGACCTCTTGTAGAACATTCACGAGACCCGTTGGAAACGAAGTAGAAAAAATCTCCTTAAAATATGTCACTACCACCTGTTCAATCTCTTTATCCTGTGTTACCCATACCCCTGACTTATTATGAAGGCCAATTATCCTGTTTCATGCCCTACGTTGTTTAGTTTGCGCATGAAAAAATTTGGTATACTTATCCCCTTCTTTTAGCCACAAATTCCTACTCTTTTGTTTCCAGTATAGCTCCTCATCCTTATATGCCTCCTTTAACTTTCGAGTCATCTCTACCAAATCCTCATGTGACCTTGATACATCGTTTTGAATTTCTTCCAAAGCCCGTTTTAGTTCCGAAGTTTTTTTCCGCCCCATACGAAACTTGGTTTTTCCGCCAAACCGAAATTTCTCTCCGACAATTTGAAATTTTTTCGACAAAACTCGGTCCTCCTATTCCCGACTCCTCACTCCACCCTGTTGCAATTGCGTCCATCAAACCATCTCGTCCAATCCACCGCTTATCAAATAGAAATTGATTTCGTCGACGTGGAATTTTATCCTCGATCGTTGCTAATATTGGTTTATGATCGGAACCAATCATTGCCAAATATTCAACGAAAGAGTAAGAAAAGAGTGAGTGCCAATCTTCGTTTGCCAAAGCTCTATCAAGACGGCAACGAATATAACCAGAGCTCCTTCTGCCCCGCCAAGAAAGAATTCCTCCAACGCATGGGAATTCTAACAAACCACAATTCCTAATCATGTCATTAAACGCAGCGAAAGAGGATGCATGTCGTAGCCTTCCTCCTTGTTTCTCGTGGTTACCGGTTAGTTCATTAAGGTCACCAATTATGAACCATGGATCAGTCCGATATATACCCATCCTGGTCAACCATTCCCAAACGTAATCTTATCGCTTCGGAACCGGATCCCCATAAATAAAAGACATGAAAATAGTTTTTCCCTTTACTACCGCTTCAATATCTATAATACGATTATTTGCAGATAAGACGGAGACACTAAAAATATCATTGTAATAAAGGGCTAGTCCACCACTTGTACATCATGGATCAATTGTAATCATTTTATTGTAGCCCAAATGATGCTGGAAATTTTGCATAAAATTAGATTCCTGCCTAGTTTCTGAAAGAAACAAAAAATCCGGTCTGTGTTTTTTCCATAAATCCCGAAGATAACTTATAGTCAAACGAGCTCCTAAGCCCTGACAATTCTAACTTAAGATCCTCATAAAAGTGGTCTAAGATTTATTATCGACAAACACCGCGTTACGGAACAAATCATTAATTTAGCCATAACCTCTAAACCGAGAAAATTCACCTGCTCAGATAAATAATTATTAATTTTGAAAAAAACTAAATCTTTAAACCAACTACAAATTCCTAAGGTTAACGATAATTGAGAACCTTTGCAAGGAAAACCCCAGATTAAAATATCCACATGTACAAACCTTTGCCTCCAAAATCCCATCATAATAACAATCGACCATACACGTACATCTCCCAATATACCAACCCCAAATATGGGAACCGACAATAGCAAGTGGTTCCAATTTCTTAAACAAACCAAACACATATAGGTACGAAAAACCAAAACCAATACAAACTGCCATATCCTTAAACTTTGAGCTAAAATTACAACCAAATCTGTTAACCGAAACGTAACCATTCCATATAACCGAACCCAATCTTTGTCATTGTCAAACATACTACGATTCCCCACCACACAAAAAATATCACAAGTACCCTTTGTTATAGCTTCTTCTCCCTGAATCATCAAATCAAACTCATGAGAGCTATGAGTCCAACATAAAACCAGTGCAAAGCCATTTACGAAATTAAATAAAACGGTATCACCCCATATGCCAAAGGAAAACGTCAAAGGTAGCTTAATTAAATTTAGCAAATAAAAGCAGGCTTGCTGCAACACAGTGTATGTTAAAAACTTTGTATTACCAATGAAACCACCGCTTACTGCTGCCAAAATGTCCATACTAAAACCAGTATTGCTGCTATAAAAGTCGCACGGTGATAACCATACACCAACCTGTATCCGTGAATACAAGAACCGAACAGCTGAGATACCCACCACCTTAAGAACGACATAGCAGTGACTTATATCACTACGCATAACCAAAAGCCGACTCTTTTTTTCCTGAATAACCAAACAGCAAACATAGAGTGTATTGCTTAAAGGTAAGACATTGACATAAATAATAATAATCTGGAAACAAGAGATGTCACCGCAAATGCCACACGACATAACCGTTAATGGCTGATTAAAGTCTTGATGAAACTCATAGACTGGACGAAAATTAGAAATAAACATAGACTCTAGAAAACAAAAAACACTAGTACGAAACAAATTACATGATTCCCCAAGAAAGCCACGATAACCTGTAATCAAAGCAACCGAGATGATCCAGCACATTAAGCCCTTTCCTACTGCGAAGGTAAAGTCTCTCCTCCCTTGAAAGACTTGTCATTTGCCTTGGTATCTTCTAAGGCCCCTTTCACTATGAACCCCTCGCCAACTTTCTCTGAGATCTTCATATTCATTCTCTTCTTAGGCGAAATTAGGTATTGCACATTCCTTTTCTTCGAGGAGACACCTTTTAAAGCCTGATTTGATTTGTTGAGTTTTTTATTTTCAATCTGCCCCACCTGTTTAAATTGGTTATTTCCATGAAAGTCATCTTGTAAAACTCCCTTTTCTTCAACTGAATTAATATTATCAGCATCCTTTTCCTCCCCATCCTCCTCCTCGTGGATAGATATTTTGTCCTCCTCTTTCTCCTCCATAATTGTATCCATCACCCCCAATTCCAAAGCATTGGAAGCTTGAAGCTCAGTTTGTCCTACAACCATATTCTCACTTCCCAAAACTACATCCGTTCTAGCTTCCACATCTGAAACCACCTGATCATCAAAAACCTCCAAATCATTTGAAAACAGTAACTCCTTGCGTACCTTATTAGCTAAAACAGAAACCGTAGTTGAATCCATTTTATTCTCCTTTTGTTCTCTTTCACCTTTTGTTCTCTTTCACCTTTGTTCTCTGATACTATCTTTTCCGACAGCTTGCCCTGAAATGCATCAAGCATTTTCTGCTCATGCTCCAAAAAGCCTTTCCCCATGTCTGAATGTTTCAATTTATCTAGACCTGATGTTGGCATACATTACCTGGAACTTGAACCGCCATGAGAAGTAGAACCTCCATGTTGTCCATGTCCATGTCCTGCTGACATAGAACCGTACCGTGGCTCATATCTCCCTCGATAGTACATATTATCTTTCCCAGATCTTATCCCCTCCACATTGTCCCTCGTCTCTGGTTCCCTCCATTTCCCTATGTGCTGCCACTGCTGTGAGTGAGACCCAGAGTGTCCTAGATCTCCCTCTTGCATGGCTGCACCCTTATAGCTTAGCATTCGCGAACCCTGAATCGGATCTTCTGTGTAAATATTCCCTTTAATTTCGCCTGCAACTCCCTGTGACGGGCACTTCGTCTGATCATGGCACATGCTGTGGCATTTTCCACAATACCCGTACAATCTTTCATACCATAACGATACCACCGTCTCTTCTCCACCGTCTTTCAAAAACCAACGGCGTAATGCCGTCTAGTACCACACGAACCTTCTCTTCATCAATGTCAACCTCCTTGACCTCGCCGATTGCCTTCCCAATACTTCGAAAAGTCTCATCAGCCCAAAAATGTAACGGAATTCCCATTACCCTCACCCAAAACGTAATCGCTGAAGGGTACAATCTATCTACCACCGGCTCCCACCGCACCAAAGATAACATCCAATGATCAAAGTGGAAAGGCTCCATCTTCAACACCTGCGTGATGTCTTCATCCTTATCAAAGTCGAATTGGAATCTTCCAAGACCCAAATCTGCACCAACCACTCTCTCTTCCATCTTCCATATTCTGGGGAGCATATGCAAAAGAGTTTTCATATCCTGAAAGTTTGGGTTCATACACCTCCCTATTAACGTCCTTGAATATCCCTCAATCAACGCTGGATTATCAAACTGAGGTACCTTGATTTTCATCTTCGACAAACCCTCAACCTTTGATTTCCCTTTCGAATCTTTTCCCAACAAGATACTCTGCGACATTCTCGAAAGAAATGAACCCCTCTCACTAAGAGAAACCAGGAAATAGAACCCGAAAACACTCACAAATATGAACAAAAAACCCAATAAACCAAACAGAAGCGAGAACCAAATTAGGAGAGATTGATTCTGTTCGATATGTGAAGCTGCAACCCCTTCCCCTCGTTTAAATACAGAAAACGAACTCCACCGTAATAATACATGAGATCCTCCATCACCGATTCGGGGAATCCTAAAGATTGAAACCATAAGCTTGCCAATCTGCATAAGGATTCGCTGGTAATAGAGAGAAAACCCTCCCCTTTCACATTCTCCTGTACTTAAAAACTGTAATCTCACAATTAAAGACCAAAGCAAAAGCCATATCCTTTGAAAATTCCCTTCCTGAGTTAAAACCAGAATTGAAATCCCGAAGCATAGACCATGAAACTCGCCATAATAAACCCATAATCCTGAAAAAAATCTGGGAACTTTCCCAAAATTATCTCTCAACCTTGCCAACCGTAGATCTCGCAGATCCCCAAATCGGAGCACCTTACCCCAAAGAGATCCCCTTTGATACCACAAAGATACCGACCACGAAACCGAATCCACGCGAACAAATCTTCAAATCTTCCATTGATCTCGCTCTACCGTCATGAAGCGAGATACCCATGAGACCTCTAATTTTTGAAACACACCCGAATCATCGATGAACCCCTATAGATAAGCATAACACCCTGAAAAATCCAAACAGGAAACCTTCTTCAGAGCCATCTTCAGAAGCTACGCATCGCCCTCTCCGTCGCCATTCCTATTACAAAACTCAATTTACGGTTTTGTCAACAACTGAACTCCAATTATTATTTTTTTTATTATTATTATTTTTTTTAATTCTAAGGCACCATTTTTAGTCAAAAAATTATTAGGAGATCATAAAATTATTTTGTAGTTTTCTATAAGAAACTTATGTCATAGTTTTCTATTTACAAAAAAAAACTTAATAATAAGTAAAAAATATATTATGTCTTAGTATCATATGAACCAAAAAAAAAGAAATTAATTTAATTATTGATTATGATTTTTTTTAATTCTAAGGTAGTGATCCCAATTATAAATAACCATCTATAACTTTGGATGTATGATAAAAAAATTGAAACTATCAATCTCTAAGGTTGTTCACATAGGATTATAAAAAATATTAGTTGGTGTTTTACAGTCCTGTTTTGGTTTTGTTGTCGAGAATAAGCATAATAATTATTTATTCGTTTTATGTCATTTGTTTATAACGCATATAAACAAATAGAAAAGATAAATACATTAATGATCAAGTAACATGTATATCAAATATAAGTATTTGCTTACAATCAATTATTAGTCTATACCTTTTACAATGAAAATAAAATAAAAAATGTTAAACTTACAAATTAAAAAGATAGCCAATAAATTAATAAAACATTAAATTAAACACAATATATCATAATGTATAAATTATATATTGACATTGATAATTAATTTATTTTCTAGATTTACATGGCTAGAATTTTCTGAATTGTGTAGTTTAATTGAAATATTCACCTCAATGGTAATTTACAATTTTCTGGAATTAAAACTATTGTGAAATTTTTTTATATATGGCGATGTAAATTATTAAAATATCTGATATATAAATTTTAATATTCCAAAAATATTATTTAATAATAACAATTTTCAATTGAAAAATTCCGTGCGTAGCGCGGATCCAAACCTAGTCTATACTATATAAAAGTTGGAGCCATTAGCTTCTAAAGACGTCCACATAGGATTTGAAAAACTAATTTCGATTGGTCTACATCAGTGTTTAACACGTAAGCATTTAAACATCCAATCAAAGTTGCCACATCACGATAAAATTACTGAATCAAATTTTACTTAACAATAGTAAACGAAAGTTTCCTTAAAAGTTTGTTTACAATCTTTTATTCTAACTTCCATTTTTTAAAAGTTTTTTTTTTTAATTTTCTTACAAATTTTTATATTTAATAAAATTCATGTATTTTGAGAAATAAAGTTGAACTTCCATTTTTTAAAAGTTTGTTTAGTCTATTTTCTTAAATGGAAATATTTTCTTACAAACTTTTCCATTTAAGAAAATTCAAGTATTTTGAGAAAGTAAAGTTGAATATATGAATAATTAAAGCTAAAAAAACTAATTAGAAATATTAAATTTTATTTAATCGAATAGAATAGTAAATCAAGGTTTTCTTAATATACAAATAAAAATGAAAAAAAAAATATAGAAATTTATCACTTATTTGTTTCCAATTTTTTTCTACCTTTCCTTTTTCAAAAGTTTGTTTTTTCTGCTTTCTTACAAACTTTTCCATTTTTAAAAATTCATGTATTTTAGACCCATATATATGATTATGTATGTAAACAAAAGTATTATCCCTAGACATGCCTACGTATGAACTTCTTTTTTTTGTCAAACGTATGAGCCTTTTTAAGTTTTTTTTGTTTTAATAATTTGTGTTAATGGATATTTGGGAAATTTGGAAAAAAAGACAAAATAACTCATTTTTTGTTCCATTAAACCTTTAGTTAAAAAAATTGTCTCTTTAAGATTTATAATAATGATAATCTATTTTTGACCCTAGAAAAAACAGATTTTAAGTTTTATAAATGATAAAATTACTAATGACAAATTAAAATAATAAACCGTTGAAAAAAAATCTTAAATCAAGACAACTTCATTATCGCTGAAAAAAAGAAGAAGCAACACATGAAACTTTTTGGATGATAATCGATCTCTCCAAGGATCTTATAGGCAAATTTATCAGAGCTTAAGATAACATATTATAGTTTTTATACACATGCCCGTCTCTCGGACATCTCCCTCATTTACTATGCGTTTTGTCTTGGAGAAGAAAATTACACCATTAATCTTCATTTTGCTGAAATTATGTTCAGTGACAAGAACACCTACAACAGTTTGGGAAGACGATTCTTTGACATATACGTTCAGGTAATTTGATTAAACTTGTCTAAAAATATATGAACGATTGTAATGCTTAAATCATTTGGCTGGTGAGATAATATGCAGAATAAACTTGAAATTAAGGATTTCAATATTGTAGATGAGACAAAAGATCTTGGAAGAGTTGTGGTTAAGAAGAAGAGATGAATGGAGAAAATATTTTTTTTTGAGAAAATTGAAAAAAAACGCAGAAAATAGCGAAGAACAACTCAAAATGTGGAAGAAGATAGTTACGGGAGAAAATATTCAGTTTTGCTATCCTAAATTTTTTCAAATTTTCTTAACTAACTACGCAGAAGACATTCTAAATTCCGTAGAACAAAGTAAAAACGGTGGAATTTATATTCTACATAAAGTAGAATATAGAAAAAATACTAGAATATATATTCAAAACTTAGTAGAATATAATGCGAATATTAGAAAACGTATTCTAACGCTTAGCAGAACATAGAGAAAATGTTAGAATATCTATTCTAAATTGGGTAGATTATAGAGCAAACACCAGAACACATATTCTACACAATCGTAGAACGTAGAATATGAATTCTTGATTTCGTAGAACAAGAAAAAACAATATTTTTTAATATTGATGTTTCCAAAAACGGTATTTTAATATATTCTCATGGATATTTATTTCCTTTTTTTGTATTTTAATGATTTTTTAAGATTTTAAGAAGATTTATTTTGTATTTATTACATTTAATTATAGGTAGTTTAGTAAAAAAATAACAAAAGTCAATAAAAATTTACTGGAACAATATATGAGTCATTTTGTCCTATTTTTCCAAATTTCTCTTTAAAGACTTATGTATATGTTTGTATGTATGATGATCATGAGTATATATGTAGTGTGTTAAACATGTTATGTTAATAATTGCTTTATTTTGACATCAATTTTTTTTGTTTTCAGATTTAGATTTACAATGTATGGTGTTCAAATTATTTTATAAACGTTTTCTCCCAGGAAAATATGTAATATCAGGTACTATTGTTATTGTTTTTTATATATTGATTATTTTCTTAAGCATGGAGTAATTATGTAGGTTTTGATAACAAATAGGTATAAAACTTATATCTTTTGTAATAGATTGATAATGTCATGGTTGTTGGGTAATTGATGAGTATGCAAAAGAAGAAGAAGCTGCTTCAAAATAATTTATGAAATAAGTTGGAGTTGTCATTAACATAAAAGTAGCTAAAACTGGTCAAGAATTTTATGATTTTCTTTCACCATATTCGTCGAGTCTATCTCCCAAATATGTTTAACTGATTATGATTTTCTCTAATTAGGATACATCGATTGTCTTTTTTTTGTTGTTAAAGAATACATTGATTGTCATTCCATTTATATTTTTGTTTTTTTTTTCTTAACTAAGATACCAAACTGCCAATGAATGCTATATAAATATTTCTAGAGAAATACGAGATCATATGTTTTGATTCCACCTATAAGGATTATGCCATCCTGGAAACAGTATGCTCTCGATATACTCACCTATATAAGCATAATAACAAATATCGTCTCATAGATATATACAATATTAATCGATACCAAGTTGCACCATTTCATTAATTGCAGCCGCCTGACGTGGTGAAATGAATGGACAAGATTAATCTATTCTATTACCCTACAAGTGAACAATTACCTACATAATATTTGTCAAAATCCTGTAAATTTTTCGGCCACATGCCATAATCTTCCTAGAATACGGAAGCAAGGACCAAACCGTTCATTTCACCCACTCATAAACAGTAAATCCAATTTAAATATTTACTTTCTTTTCCAGCCAATTTTACTTTTTTATGTATATTGAGCTAAATGACCTTTTTTTGGTTGATATCAGGTGTTAAGGTTACTTAATTGGCTGAAGTCATAATTTTTGACTGATGTATTCGTATTTTTAAATCCTTTCCGCTAAAACTTTATGATTGTTTTAGATGATTAGTTTTGGAACTCTTTTAATTTTAGTTTGTACATTATTCTTTTTGCATGTTCTGTTAATTAATTATTTTATAGTTTGAAAACAAAAAATAATAAAATAAAAATAACGTGTTCTGATTGAAAGGTTACGATAAAATCAAATATTTGTGACAAAACGTGTCTTTTAGTTAAAATATTTATGATAAATAGGCGGTATCATTTTTTATGACTAGTGCGGTAGTATTACGCGTGTTTATTTTGGGTAATGTGATACAATTTTGATATAAATTACAAAATAACACAAATTGATGTCGAAGTCATTGGTGGACAAGAATTGCAGTAATCAAACGAGAATTAGGCATTGCTTTTCAAGAATAATCTTTTGGAGGCAAAAAAAGTCGAGATAAATGGTTTGCTGAAGAAGATAAGAATACAAAATTTTTCCAAACATCAGTTAAGTCTATCAGATTAAAAACTCATTATCCTACTTACTTGATGATGATGGGGTGGAGCATACTTCTATTCGAGCAATAGGATAGCTGGCCATTCATTTTTTCTCTCACCTATTCAAATCTTCCGCTCCTCATCATCTCAATTATTTCATGAAGACATGAATCATGATTTAACTAGAGAGGTTACTGCCGCCTTCTCAATTAATGGTGATAGTGCACCTGGTCTGGATGGTCTCACTGGTTTGTTTTTCAGAAAACACTGGACTTTCGTGAAAGATTAGGTAACTACAAAAGTCCTTAGTTTTTTCAATTCTGGATATCTTCCAGAGGAATGGAACCATACTAATTTATGCCTGATTCATAAGGTCCCAAATCCAAAAAGAATGACATAATTAAGGCCGATTAGTTTGTGTTCTGTGTTATATAAGATTGTGTCTAAAATCTTGGTTGCTAGATTGAAAGTTCATCTTCCTGATATCATCTATCTTACTCAGTCTGCATTTGTTACTAATAGACTTAACCCTGATAATATTCTCATTGCTCATGAGATTGTGCACAGTTTAAGAAGAAATGCAAAGCTCTCTTAAGTCATGTGTGGCTGTTAAAACAAACATGTCTAAGGCTTATGATAAGAGTAAAGTGGTCTTTTCTAAAGGCGATTCTTCTTGCCTTGGGGTTCAATAATCGGTGGATTTCTTGGATTATGGATTGTGTTACTTCAGTCTCTTATTCAGTTCTGGTCAATGGCCAACTTGTTGGATCTATTAGACAAGGAGATCCCATCTCTCCTTTCCTTTTTGTTCATTGTATGGAGGCGTTAATTTATTTGCTTAATCAAGCAGAAAGGAAAGGCTAGCTCATTGGACTTCAATTCGCTAATTTAGGTTCGTCTATCAACCGTCTCTTGTTTGTTGATACTCTTTTTATCTGCAAGGCCACTAAGGAAGAATGTGATATGATCTTGAATTGTTTATCTACATATGGAATCTCAGACCAAGTGATTAATGTAGATAAATCAGCCATTACATTTGGTTTGAATGCGGAACAAGATATTAGAGAATGGATCAAAAGCAGGTCATGTATTGGATTAGAAGGTGGAACTGGTTGTTATGTAGGACTCCCTGAATGTTTAAGTGGTTCTAAACAACAACTTCTTGGGTTTATTAAAGTTAAACTGCAACCAAGACTGACTGGCTGGTATGCAAAAACTCTGTCTTAGGAGGGAAGAAAATTTTGTTAAAATCTATTGGTATGGCCTGCTTGTTTATGCCATAACTTGTTTTAAATTGCCAAAATCCTTATGCAAAAATTTGACAAGTGCTATGATGGATTTTTGGTGGAATATCTACAAAGCAAGAATAAAATCTATTGGGTTGGATGGAAATATCTAACCTTTCCTAAACAACCGAGAGGAATAGAATTTCGAGATCTAGAATGCTTTAATCAAGCTCTTTTTGCTAAGCAAGCTTAGACATTACTCAATGATAAGGTTTTTTAAAAGCGTATATTTTCAGAATGATGAATTTCTTTTGGACCTAATGGCACCCGACAATCATATGTTTGGAGGAGCATCCTATTTGGTAGATAATTACTTATGTTTGGTTTGAAAAGAGTGATAGGGAATGGACATAATACACGTGTATGGAGTGATAATTGGTTGTTTGATGGGAGAGCTTATCGACCAGCTAGTTTTTAGTCATTGATGCATATTGATCTAAGAGTTAGCCAGCTTATTGATCTAACTACTAGAAGCTGGAATCTATGCTTGTTGAAGCAATTGTTCTTCCCGTCTGATATAGACATCATTTTGAAACAATTCTTTATTATCATCTGAGGATTTTTATTGCTAGGCAGGAACTTCAACTGGTCAATATAATGTGAAAGCATGGTATGATTTTAGCATGGTCTATCATGAAGTTGAGGAATGTCCATCTTTGAATCCAATATTGGAAACCTGTTGAAAGGAGCTTTAGTGGTTGGAGAGAGACTAAAGACACGAGGGATTCATTTAATAGATGGATTTTTAATGTGTGGAGAGAAATTTGAAACTATGAATCACATCGTATTTCAATGCCCATTGGCACGACAAGTATGGGCTCTATCAAATGTGCCAGCATGCACTACTAATTTTGGGGCTTCAGTTTTTGAAAATATGAATTACTTGCTTCAAGTTTCCCATTTTCAAATTTTCCCACTAGAAACACGAGATGTTACTCCATGGATTATTTGGACCCTCTGGAAAAAAGAAATAAATTATTTGATGGTGTAAGTGATATGGCAAACAAAATCGTGGAAAAAGCTTATGAAGATGAACAATTATGAATTTCTGCTCAAATCAATAGTCTTGACAGAGAAAAATCAAGAGACTTGACGCATTGAGCTTGGACACCTCCTTCACAAGGAAATTTGAAATGCAACCTTGGTTTCTCTTGGTTGAAAAAGAAAGCCTTGGCAGGAGCTGTACTACAAGAAAAAATCGATTTTGCCACTACACAAATAGTCGCATAAGAGTTACTAATCAAGAAATTAGGACCCTTTTGCAACTACAATCTTGAGTCGCAAAAAGCTCGTCGCAAAGTACTCGAGCTGCAAATTAGTTATAAAAGAGCGACTAAATTGAGACTTCATTTAAAGTCGTAAATTAGTGACGGCAATTTGCGACTCAGATAGCGGTTGCAAACAATTGAAGACTACAATTTTGGACGTTTATTAGTCGGTAAATTTAGTGGCTAAGTAGTCTCTTTTTTTTTGCGAATAACTTAGGACTACAACTGTGATGACAAACGCGAGTGACAAGTTAATTGTAAAAATTTGGGACGATCATTGGCGGCACAATATTATTGCAAAACGTATTGCAGTCATAAATTAGTCCTAAAAGTTAGTGACTAATAAGCGACCAGTGATATACGTAGTCACAAGTTGGTTGTAAAACTTAGTAACTAATAAGCGATCACGTAATTTATATGTAGTTGCAAAATTTAGTGATTAATATTACCGACCTATTATTTCTTTTTAAATTTGGAAATATGAATTTACTAATATTTTGAATTATTAAAATTGATAAATGATAAATAATAATTTCTGAATAATATTTTATGATTCAAAAAAAAAAACTGAAAATTTTAAATTTTAAAAGTTATACAAACGAAAACGGATGCGTTACACAATACACGCATGAAAGACAAAAAAAAATCAAAGAGCCGAGAATACCAAGTAATATTTTCGATCAGGAACTGATTTAACGAGCCTTCATCTCGTTTGTCATTTTTACTTAAATCAAAATCCACTATATCCTCCCCTAATCTTCATATCCCCCACATATTTATTGAAATATTGTTAGACAAAAATGCCCTTCTCCACTCACTCTCCAATTATTAAAAAAAATTTGAAAACGAAAAAAAAAAGACCCGACGACGTCGAGCTCGAGGTCGTTGAGCTTGTTCTTCGCCTCTTTCGAGTTGCTTCGAGCTTCCAAATCCAGGTCCGAGCTTCCTTACCTAAGCAACCTAAGAGTAGTTGATTTTGTGTTAAAATTTGGTTTTGATTTGCAAATTGAGGGATTGAATTGGATTTAATTATGCACATTGCACATTGGATGTTTTACCATGGATCCTGGGTCGATTAGGAACTTAAATTGGTAATAAATAGATTTCAGCCGTTGAATCGGAGTGAATTGTAGATTAGAACATGAAACCATCCAATTGGAGTTCTTGCGATTGGAAAATTTGGTAAAACTAGTATTACTAAAAAATGTAGTATAACTAGTAAAATTGGTATTACTGATAGATGTAATATAACTAGTAAAACTAGTATTACTGATTGAGTTTTTTTTGTATTGTTCTGGCACGATACAATGAGTAACAACGTCAACATATATTTTAAATGCCAAGGTCGCATGTATAGTTTATTGTTGAAGACATCAGTGGAGAAGATAATTTTGTCGATTATAGAAGCTAAGATATACAAGAAGCTTGTGTTAGATGAAAATAAAGATAAATTTCAAGTGAATTACATTTCACTGCTGGTGGGATGTGAAGAACAATTTACTATTTCTGATGATAAGGATCTGCGTGTTTATCTAACGTGCATTGATAAAGAAAACCGTAGATGTATTTTGTTTATGGAGGTCAACACTATATCGGAACTGCCCGAGCAACTGTCGAGAGTGGGCAAAAGTTCTTTTGGTATGAACTATGACGAGTTGCATTCAAATGATGATAAAGTGGGAGCTAATGCCATGATTCTGTACGTAGACAACGAACAAGCTGACAACGAACATGAAGCGATAGAGGATGTTGATGATGATACTATAGAGGGTGGAATTGTATCACGTGATGAATGTGTCGATAACGGTATGGATAGATCAGATATGATGAATATGTTGAGCTTCTACCTGTTGTAGAATCTATTCAGTTTATAGAGCCATGGGAAGACGGTTTGGGTGTGAGTGTAGGTCAAGAATTTCCAAATAAGAAGGCATTGCAAGAGGTGGTGGATAGAGCCGCATTTGTTAACTGTTTTGGTTTTGCTATAAAAAGTCGGATAAGGTGCGTTTAGTGCTAAATGTCCAAAAGAAAGCTGTAAATGGCGTTTACGAGTTGCAGTGACTCGAAAGACATATATTTTTTCGATTAGAAAGTACACCAAGATGCATACATGCTCTCGGGCTAGTCAGAATACAAGCAACATGAAGAGGAAAGGCACACCACAATTAGTTGCATCTTTTTTGCATGATGATTATCCATGACAAATGGAAACTCCGACTCCTAAAGTTATCATGGATCTTGTTAAGACAAAATTAGGTGTGACGATATCATACTCTACATCGTTGAGAGGGAAAATTCAACATGTTTGTGATCTGCTTGGTAGCCCGGAAGAAATCTACAAGATGCTGTATTGTTATTTGTACATGTTAGAAAAGATCAATCCTGGTACAATAACATGTGTGAAATTAGATGAGAAGAAAAAATTCAAGTACCTATTTATAGCTTTGGAAGGTAGCATTGAAGGGTTTCAAGTCATAAGGAAAGTGATAATTGTGGATGCAACATTTTTCAAGAACGGATATGATGGTGTACTAATTTTTGCCTCAGCTCAAGATCCTAATCGTCACCATTATCTCATAGCGTTTGGTGTACTTGATGGTGAGAATAATGCAAATTGGTCCTGGTTTTTCAAGATGCTGAAAACCGTTGTAGCGGACTCTTTGGAATTGGTATTTATGAGTGACACAAATGCAAGCCTTATCAGCGCCATAGCTAATGTGTATCCCCATGTGATATTGTATATGGCATTTGTCCCAAAATGTGAAAGATCATGCTTCTAACGTCAACAAAGACGTAGTCGCACAGAGATTCATGGAGTGCAGTAGGCTTTACACAATGGTTGAGTTCAATTGTGCTTAATTTTCTGTTAAGACGAGGTATCCTTCTGCGGCCGAGTATCTGGAGGAGACTATACCGAGAAAGAAAAATGGGCAAGGTGTTGTTTTTCAGGAGAAATATACAACATGGACACTAGCAACGGTGTGGAATATTTGAATAGTGTTTTTAAGGACGCAAGGAGGTACTCCTTAATACCCATGTTTGATACGATCATTAAAAAAATTTCTGATTGGTTTAATGAACATGGAAGGATGTCGTATATGGATCGATTGAACATAAACTGGTGCCTTTAGTTGAGAACTACATCCATGATTTATGGGCTGTTGCTGAGAAATTAATTATGACGGAGCTAAACACTTTCGAGCTTGAATACAATGTTATCGGTAGTGATGGAAAGCCTTATTTGGTGAACTTGCTCTTGAAAAATTGCAGTTGCAGGATGTTTGATATTGAAAGGTATCTTTGTGTGCACGAACTAGCTGCTTTCATTGAAGTCGCAAATGGAGGTCGTGATATCCAAATACATGATTTGTGTTCAAAATATTATTGGACGGAGCTTTGGACAATGGCGTATTACAAAGACAATATATTTAGTGTCGGATAGGTCTCAATGGAATGTCCCAGATTACATCAAAGAGTTGCAGATCATACCTCCGAATCGTATCAAAAAGAAGGGACGAAAGAAAGTAAAAAGATTTCCATCGGCTGGGGAACGGTGTCCAAGAACACAAAATAAAAGGCATCCAAGACGAGGACTCCAATGGTTGTTATTTGGAAATTGTAGTAGTGTTTGATTTTATCTTCATCATTTGTTTTGTAAAACAGGTACGGTTTGGAACACTATGTAAAAACTAGTTTTTCGTTATGTAATACTATATAAAAACGTATGGTAAAACTGGTATAACTAATGACCGTATATCTGGTCAAATTTGTATAACTGATTAAAGTTAATAATGAAAAAAAATAATTTTGAATTTTTTTTTTGTTTACAAAACCTAAACCAAAATTACTCAACACACTTATTGGCGATGTAAATGTCAGAAATAAATGTTTAAACATGTATTAAGTAGGAAATTACAAAATTAAATCATATTGAGTTCTTTTGAAAGAATCTACACAATATATCCTTATACTATTAAGGTCACTTTGTAAATAATAACCAACCTAGGATGAAAAGATTACAGAAATCTAGCTTTACAGCATAATAATGCATAAAACACTCATAATTATATGTTCATCGACTTAAATCAACTGTAAAACTAAAAAACAAAATTTGAAAGGTAGGTAATACTAATGAAAATGGAAAACACCCAAAGTAGAACTATTTGAACTTTTGTACAACTACTATATTTTGTATAACTATGTGTAGTGTAAATTTGGCGGCGCTTATGTGCGTAAAAGACGGCGCACGTGCTAAATAAAACTAAAATTATTCGCCCAAAGTTTTGGTATCCTGCCAAAAATTCGATTTTTTTTGTGTTTCCCTCCTTCTCTTCAAATATATTTTGGGTTTCCTTCCCTCTCTTCATTTCACTTTCCTTTATCTCTTTCTCCTAATTTCTTTCCAATCCGCCTCATCGCCTCTCATTCCTGACCTCCTCCTCCATTCTCAAACGATTTTATTTGTTTCTTAATCCGCCTCCTTCTCAATCGATTTTGATTTTAGTTGTTTTTGATTAAGGTTCGAATCTGCCTCCTTCTCAATGGACCCATACTACAGTGACCAAAAGAGAACCAAGAAGCTAATCGACAGATATTATGCCGTAGTCGATGCTGACTATGGCATTTCTAAAAGATGTCCATGTGGTGGACGCATCATCGATGAAGTCTCTCAAACCGAAGCGGACCTAGGCAAGAGATAATTTATATGCAATGTGTTTGAGGTGAGTAGAGGACATCGATTTTAGATTAATGAAACTATTAAATATGGGGAAGCAGCAGCATGCTCGTCTGATAGGTCTGGAGAAGCAGCAGCATGCTCGTCTGATAGGTCTGCAAGCGCCTACAATCGAATACAGTTATATTCTAGTATTACCTTTTCATTTTAGAATTTAAGAACACGAAATGTTACCATCGAGTTCTCTCCTAATTGCTCCTTCACATAAGCTTCCAACTGTGCGACTCTTTTTTCCAAACCATCAAATTTGTCTTCAATTTTATTCAACCGTTCTCCCATCTCTTTTTCATGGTGTTTACTACATCCACCAATTCAGATAAAAATGTGTTTCCCGGTCTTTCATTGGTGATTATTTCATCGTTTACCACATTCTCAGGTTCCTCTCCTATTCGAGAAGCCACATCCTATTTGTACATCTCTTCAAACGATACAGTATATCCTTTATGAAGACGATGCATCCAACTGGCAACAATGACATCATGCTTATCATCGTCGTCATTTTCTTCCGTGATTCCAATCAGAAAAGAGTTTTCTTCACATCTAGCTACCAGGATATTATCAATGTCTTGTGAATGTAAATAATGAAGAAATATTAAAAACATAACAACCCAAAATAATTCATATGCAAAAGATAACTAACTTAGTTAGACAAAGTTCTTCATTTATTTTCGAAAGAGGAAACCCTTTCATTTCATTTTTCTTGAACCTTGTCTTGCACATCATAGGACAATTTGCGTCTGAGTCTGGAATACCTTCTCGGAATTTTTCCCCAGTACTGCAGTTGCCTCAAATGCTAAACGCTACACAACACACATATAGTTAGAGTTAGTTTCAATTGTAAGAACTAGTAACAATGACCAATACCTCAACTAATTTTAACTTACCTCCATAGGAATACAGAAACCTGGAATCGGCCATAATACACCATCCTTGACGGTCCCTCCAAAATGAGTCATCGTGTGCGAGATCTGTCCTAGCATGTGATCAAATGATAATCTCTCCCAAAGAAATTTCTTACAAAACTCAAGATCATCCACCGCTCTTAGAAAGAATGGCTCCACGGGCGTAGTGTCTTCTCCAGTCTTTGTCTGCCCTATAACAATGATGGATAAGAAGTAGAGGACCACCACCTTCAACCTTGCTCGAGAACGTTCCATTGGTTCTATTTCTTCTAGCTTTTCTTTCACATCTTGAAGTCTAATTGTTTTACGCGTAAAATGCTTCTTCACAAAGTCCAAACTGCCCGCGTTCTTATAATCGAGTGGATAGTTGTGGCAGTCTAATCCTGATATCAAGGCGTGTTCCATTAGACCATAGCGGATGGGAACACCATTTATGACGAACCAAGCTTCCTTTTGTTGTTCGATGCATGTCGTTCGAAGAAGGAGCATCCACATGCCCATAAGCTTGTGGTTTTTGTCCTTTGCCATGTGAAAAATGTGTTTAAACTGCGGATGCTTCTCAAACCAGTTCCTCTCAAACCTAGTGAGAGGAGGATTCAAATTCTCTAGCGTTGTCAAAGCTTTGTGGATATAACACCTCGTCGATATCTTACTTTTCTTCTTATACTCTGTCAGCGCGAAGTACATCTTTAGAAGTTGTAGTGGTGTCGTTTCCTCCTGGGAATCCTGCAACAAACAGTTTTATCAAGTATTACCAAGTTATACATTTTCAGAAAATTCTCAAGACTAATTTTACCAAATAGTTCTATCCAGTTATACCAGTATTACATATAAAATCCGACTCGTTTTATCTAGTTTTACCAATATTACAAAATCATACTAGTTTTATCTATTTATATCACTATTACTTAAAACCCATAATTTCAAATACGAACACAAACCCGAAGTTCACAAATTATACCTTCATAATTCGTGTTCCCATAAATCTTGCACACATAATATTCCAAATGACATCAAGAGCAAACAAATCACATAATTCTTCCAAACAAAAACGAATTAGTTTTCCATAGTTCTACCTAAGTATTCAATCGAATCCAACTACTTACCGTTGAGTCGATGGGGGTCACTCACGATTCGGCTGCTACTTTCCGAGTGGGTACTTCCCTCGTCTTTATCTCCTTCTTCTTCATTCCCTCCGACTTCCTCACCATTCCGAACAGAAGATCGCTCACTCACTCCTAGTTTTTCTTCTACCTCCTCATTCGTTCTGACTTCCTCAACAAGTGTGACCGGATCGGAACCCCTTTCTCTAGTTTGAGTAGCACTACAAGAAAATAGCGATTTAGCCACTTCGTTTTGCGACCACTGCCGTAGTTGCAAAAAGAGTGACTAATATGTAACGGAATTGCGACTATGTTGAGACTCCAATAAATACGTTGTAAAATAGTTGTAATTAAATGACCAAAATGTAGAGTTGAAATTTAGTCGCTTATTTGCCACGATTGTTTTCGACTGTATTACAACAAATATTTACTCTTAAAAAATTCGAAAAAGTACCACTAATTTTTGACTCCATTATGTAATGTCTAAAGGGGTGGCTTTTTAGTGGCTAATATACAAATATAAACCACATGCTCCACATCTCCTTTCTCACGTTTGAACAACAATTGGCTTGTTTTTTTTTTCTAAATCTATTTTGCCATTGTGTTGTTTATGTATATGTTTCATTTCATCTAAAGTATATAGTTTAATATGCAGTCACAAACTAGTCTCAAAATAAGCAACTAAAGAGCGACAAACATCGTTTAGTGACTAATTTGTGACTCGGATACATAATTGAGTGGCAAAACAGTCCTAATATTTGCCACCTCTTTGCGACTATATAAATATTTGGGAAATTTGGGAAAATAAGACACATTCAACTATATTTTGTCCCTCTAAACCTTTATTAACAAAACTTGTCCATCTAAAATTTATATTAATGTTAATCCTATTTTAGCCTTCAGTTTAATTTTTATGAATCTAACATAATTTATATGTAAATAATCAGAACTAATTTAAGAAAAAGATTAAAGAACAAAAAACAAAAGGTAAAAAGAAGACACGAGTCTTCCTCGTTCTCTCCTTCCTCCAAACAAACCTAGAACCCTAAATGGAATTTCTTCTCACCGGCGAATGAAAATTTCAGCCACCGAAATTTTCATACTCCTTCTCTCCTCCTCCTCGTTCTCTCCTTCCTCCTCCTCGTCATATCCGTCCTCCAATCGCGTCCTTCTCCTCCTTTCGTCGTCGTCGTTATCTCCTTCCTCCTCCTCGTTTTCTGCGCCCTCCAGACGAAAAAGCCGTAAGTCTTCACTTACTCTCCATTGCTCATCTTCTCAAATAATTGGTTGTTGGTTTTTGATGATTGTTGTAAATCAATTTGCGAAAATGCTTATAGCTAGATTCAATTTCGTGTGTAGCTTAAGCTTCGAAGATAACCCAATTGAAGAAGAAACCAGTAAAACAATGGCGATTTCTTCCATGTGAATCCCAGAAATTTTCTCGATTCTCAGCTTCTAGGTACTTCAAATTTCTCTCTTTCCTTCACGGGTTTTCCAAAATTTTCGTGCTTTTTTTGTTTGGTTTCTTGCGAAAAAGCTTTCGTCTTTGTGTCCCTACATTATGGTTGGTGAATCAATTGTCTAAGAATTATTACAGTGGACTCATGCCATTTTTATATATATTTGGACTTATAGGATTCAGCTCTATTTTGCCCTTGAATATGTCTCAGAACTGTTTTATGAATCGAATTGTTGGGTATTTTATAAGAAAGCTTGACATCTATTGTTTCTTCGTAGATGTTGTTTTCACTTTAAATTTGCCTAGAATTCATTGTTAGTTTGATAATTTGCTTCTAAACCTCTTGTTAAACATTCTTCGCTTTCTTTTTCTTCGTGGTCTTCATATCAATTTCACTCTAATTTAATGACAGCTCATTGCTATTTTTGCTCTCAAAACTGTTTGATGAATCGATAACCAATTGTTGGGTTCTTAAGAAGAAAGCTTGGCATCTCCTATAATATTCACAGTTGTTATTGTTGGTATTGTTTCTTTGTAGGTATGGATTTAGAATTGCCTAAACGGCTTTTTAGCCCAGGATTTGAGCCGCAAATATCACAGATTAACAACAACTGTAGAATGACGCTTATGGAAAAATTAAAGAAAGCTCTGCCATCTGAGTTCAACGAAGTAAAGAGAGATCCGGTCTTCGCTCGTATTCTGGACATTCATGAAAACTGTCTTGGATATTCGGCGAGATTGATACACAGCTTTATGTGTAGGCAACTGGTAACTGACAAACTACATGAGCTCTGGTTTGTGTTTGGGAGGAGGCCCCTGCGTTTTTCTTTGCAAGAATTCCATGCACTTACTGGGCTCAAGTACACAACTGAGGAGAATTGCGACTTCGATAAATGGAAAGATGATCAAGGATTTTGGAGTAAGTTGCTAAAGAGAAGCGGTAAAATTAGCATAAAGACGATAAGAGATGAGCACCTCAAAGGTGTTAATGAGTGGAATCGTCTGGACAGATTGAGGTTGGTGTATTTATGCGTTATTGCGGGTTTGCTAATGGCAAAAAATGAGAAGACTAATATCCCACACATATACATCAAACTGGTTATGGATATTGGTAAGCTACGGAAGTTTAAAACTGGTGATGGATTTTTTTCCTTAAATGATTTGTAAAAATATTTTCTTTCCTTTTGGGTAATTTTCGTAATTAATTTATATTCATATAAAAATTCTTTTGTATTTTCTAAATTTAACCAAGGGATACTTTAGTCAAAAAATGACAAAATTCAATAAAGCTTTAGAAGGACAAAGTATAGTTGAATGTGTCTTATTTTCCCAAATTTCCCAAAATATTTTTATCCTCACTTTTTTTGAATTTAATATCTTCTCAAATTGTTTACAATATATTATGTTATATAATCTATAAATTTAAAAAAGTACTCATATCTTGTATAAAATGGAGTTATTCGTAAGAGTTGACATTCATGTTTAATCTTTTAAGATTTGTGTTGAAAATTACAAAACTATATTCTTTAAATATATTGTATCATAATTTAAGTATATTTTATTTTTAAAGTTGTTTTTTCAATCTAAAACATGTTAAAAAGATTAAAAATTTCATTTAGAGTTTAGATCTTTGATTTGCCACTATTTTGTGACTGCCATTCAACTATAATGACACTATTTTGTGACTGCGATTATCACTTATTTGCATATACAATAAATATTTAGACATATATTAATATGTAGGGACAAATTAGTCTCAAAATGAGCAATGAAAATGCGACGACGATTTTGCAGAGACTAATTTGTGACTCCTATACATAATTGAGTTGTAAAATAGTCCTAATATTGCCACTTCTTTGTGATTGCATAATTTTATACTGTATATTTATACTATATAATCTAACAAATCCAAAAGAATAATCATATCTTGTATAAAATGGAATTATTCATAAGAGTTGGATATCAACACAATTTTACAAAATATATGTTATACATTTGTGTGACATTCATCTTTAAATCTTTAAGATTTGTGTTAAAAATTAGAAAACTACATTCTTTTAATATAATATATCATAATTGAGGTATATTTAATATTTAAAAATATTTTTTTAATATAAAACATGGTAAAATGTTTAAAAATATCATTTAGGGTTTAGAGTTTTGATTTGCCACTATTTTGTTACTGCAATTCCACTCTAATGCAACTATTTTGTGACTGCGAGAGTAATATAGTCACAAATAAGTGACAAAATATACCACTCATTTGCAACTACAATAAATGTTTTTTACCGTTTCAAATTTTAGTTGCAAATTAATCCCATATTTTGCGACTAAATAGCGACTCCCTACCTAGTTGCGACTACATAAGGACTTCACTTACAGACACAATTTGCCTATTAATCTCCACCTACGCATCTTTCTCACTCTTGCAAATCAACAAAACCTCTCAACCAAATCCACTTACGATGGCCAGCTCCGGTAAATCGCTGTGAGTTTGGGGTGGGAGAAGCGGAGGCCAACAAAATTCCTCCGACAGAGTTTCTTTAGACTCCTCCAATCCGTCTTCATCGGTATCGCCGCGTCCTCTTCTGGTTCAATACGCCCATACC
>OVAY01001562.1:12572-27661 GCA_900406395.1 Kernera saxatilis | reverse complement strand
ATTTTCATGAGGAACAAGTGTGGTTGGTCTCCACGCACACCTCAAATCCAACTTGAATTCACATATTGAACACCAATAACCAATGTCTAACCAACCTTTACATAAAGTACACTGAGATGATTCCGAATCTAGGCNAAGTACACTGAGATGATTCCGAATCTAGGCTGATCAGTTTGAGAGAATGGTCGGGATGAGAAGAGTGGTTGATTTCTGGTAAGGCCTCGATGCACTCTTTATGGAAAATGATATTATGACATCCCACCTCATTGCAACGGTATCCTCCGTAAATGTAAAACCCCCAGTTGCACATTCCACACGGACCAAAACCAAAGCGAGTAAAAGGTATCAAAGGATGCTCGTGAAATGCTACTTCCATTATCCAAAGCTCTTCTCCTCTGCTCTGTGTCAACGAGAAGGAAAAAACAAACTAGATTGGGGGAAAACTCTCTTGTTGTATTATTAAAAGCCAAACTCTCTTGTTGTATCTTGTGACGATGCACATACATGTGCTGGAATTTAGCTTGGAGGTAGCTGGCTGCCAATAAGTGAGCATTATCCATAAAGTTTCAATGTAATTCAATGGATACAAAGGATTCTCTTGTTCCCTTGTGGGACCCAGAGGAAACACTCATTTGAAGACCACGACTTGGGCCAATCTTGTTTTTTTTTTTCTTTTTGGTTTGCTACTCCATTTCAGTTTTATTGCTTGGAAAGTAACAGATTCGCATACAGAAAGGAAAAAAAAAAAAGACAACATAAAGAAAACTGTGGATTATTCAGACTCATAATCAGATTCAACATCTTCTTTCTCTTCACCTTTATCAATAGAAAACAGCTCGGCCGCTACAACATTGGCCTTTGCATTCATTGAAATCTTGCCTGAGAAGTCTCCTTGAGCATCGGCTATATTTATTCAACGCTTCATAAGTCTCTTTGAATTTTGTCTCTGTTTGATTTTGGTGTCTGTTTCTGGTTTCTTGGTTCTTACTAGATTTTGTGTGGATAGAAAAAAAGTTTAGATTTCGGAGTATTAGATTATTGAAATAGCTGAAAATGTCTGCAATTTGAAGAAAGAGGAGGCTGATTGGATTCCGAAGATTGATATTGTGGAAAAACAGGATAAGCTTGAGGTAACAAAAGTACTATGGTTGTGTTGAATCTTAATTCCTTTTATATTCAAATATTTTGAATTGGTTTTCTTTACAAATTGGCTTTGTTTGTAGCGAGAGTAGGAAAATTGGTGGAAAATCAAAGAGACCAGAGTAAGGTTAGCTTCAAGATTAATTGGATAAAATGTGAAGCTGGTTTTGTGGTTCTTGTTCTTGATCACGTAGGATGGTCAGCTCTTTGCTTCAAAATTGGTATAAATAAGTTCACAAGGATAATAAGACGAATGTATCATCAAACTGAAACCAGATCACGGTTCAATACGTCCTCTGATTTTGAGCTATGGACGCATTGCCCCTTGTGCTCTAGTGATCCAATAGCCAGATCCGGAGCCGTGACTCCATCCATTTGTACGGTTATCCAGATTTGGAAACGTTTTGAAAAGGTATGACAACGTATTGGTAAACAAACCGAACACAACCAAATTATATAAAATCTTGAAGCTAACATCAAGGCTACACAACGTGAGGGACACGAGCATTTTTGGGTGATTAATTGTCTTCTCTTCTGTTTCCAACAATCCATAACACAAATGAACGATAGACTCAAACTTGCCAATGCCACTAGTTTCATTTCGTTGCTACGGTCTACATGTTTTTGGTCAGGCAATGGTTTCTTCAATCTATACACATATTTATAACATTCATTAGAACAAAATGATGCAAAATTAAGTGTTTATTCATAAATTCAACATGGCTCTATAGAAATTTTTAAGTGGTGCACAAAATCCAGAACAAAAGTATGAATCTTGCCCGTCCTGGGAAGCTTTAAGAACGTAAGGGAGCTTACATCGAGAATTGCACCTCGAGCAAATTATTCTACAAATAGAAGTGTTTGATACCACTCCTTTACCCGAGCTTGTTACTGAGCCTACTCGGACGGGCATGATGTACGAGAAGTCTCCCACAACGCAAGAAATATGCAACACGACTCTGCAATCATTGCATGTATAGAACCATCTTTTTGGACTCACTTTTTCTTCACATGCTTCACACCAATAGTAGCCATCCACACTACTTTCACCATAAGACAAGGAGAGAGGATGATCGTCATACCTATGCCTCATTACCTTTTGCGGTAAAAGAGCACACTCGAAGTCCAAGCTAAAGTCACACTGATCACAACTTAGTTCACCAATGTTCCCACATCCACTACTACAAAGCTTACGGTTATATGTAGAGTAGTATAAAGGATGTGGATGGCTTTCGTGCTCAAACGGCTCTGAAATTGAACCGCATCGCACATCTAGAATCTTTTGACTAGCAGACTTGTACATGAAACCGGTGAACCTTCTACCACAAGGACCACAACGATGTATTTTGGTGTCAAAACTTGCATGTAGCATGAAAGGCTGGTTGTGGCACACATGCCGTTTCTTCCGAGGAAGGTTAGCACATCTTTCGTGGAGAATAAAATCACATTGCTCGCATCTGTAGAACGGTTCTTGACAAATCTGGAAAACACATGCTTCACAAACTCTGTTTTCATGTAGAATCCGGCCATCTTTGTTGATTCGTAAGTTATGATCGTGGCTGAAATGTTTTATTGTGTTATCATCAATCACCTCGAATGACGCAATTTCCTCTTCTTCGGGTGTCCCTTCCAGCTCTATCATGTCCCATATATCGTGTCTTGTTGCGCACCTTGAATGAACAACATAACTAGAACATTTTGAGCAAGAATAGGCCCCATAGAACCCATCCACTTTCCCTCGACAAACTCCACAACTCCAGTTCCCATGTCCAAGACGACAAGTATAAGAAATACGATGATCATGACGGTTGATGTTTATGACGCGGGGTAGATCGATACAACCTCGATGAATCATGAAATTGCATTGAAAACATAAATAGGGGCTTCGGTCACCTTGTGTCCCACAAGCATTGCAAGTGAAATCGATGCGTCTTGGAAAAAGTTGAAGTTGATGTTTATGGGTCGTCAGGCTCACAATACCAAGTGGTGGTGGGTTTTCTACACAACCCTTGCATATGCTGAAGTTACAAACATCACAGTGGTGAAGCTGTTGATCAAACTTGATCCCGCAAAGAAGACATTTCTTGTCGGAGTAATCGGGTGCTTCACCTACAAGAAACTTGAGTGGGTGTTCCGGGTGAGAAGTGTGGTATGCGTCTAAAGAGAACTTGACACATTTCTCATGGAAGACCAATTCGCACTGAGTACATCCATAATAATGATCCGCGTTGAAAAGTGGAGTGTTGCACATTGTGCACTTTTTCATGACTATGAGATTGTCATACTTCATTTGATGGGAAAGTTCAAGCGGATGCTCGTGTGCGTTGGATTTTTCAAGAACAAGAAGTGGTGCTGGTCTCCTTGCACAGCCCAAATCTAACTTGAAGTCACATATTGAACATAAGTAACCAGTTTCAAACCAAACTTGACACAAACTACAAATGGATGATTGGAATTGCCGGACGAGCTTGAGAGGATGGTCGGGATGCGAGGAGTGGTTGATTTCCGGTAAGGACTCGGCACACTCTTTGTGAAACATAGTGTCACACCCCAACTCATTGCAACGATAGCCTCCGTAGATGTAACCACGAGACCAGCAACCTTTACATTGGCCAAGAGAAAAGCCAGTGAATGGTAACAAAGGATGGTTGTGAACAGGTAGCTCTACTTTTACCATCTTGATTCTTGAACTTCTTCGAAAATCCAAGCTCTTCTCTTCTCTTTTCTGGGGTAATTTGAAAACTTGTTTCTTCCCTTTTTTTTTGGGGATTTTTCAAGGTGTGTATCTTTTTTTTGTTTGACAAAATGTTTATCAAAAGTCTTCGTATAACTTATTTAAGATCTGGTGATTCACACGACCTTTAGAGACAGCTAGACCTGATAAGGTTTAATTCATTTTAAATTTAGTTCCAAATATTATATGGTCCCAAAACTTTAGATCCATAGCTTTGTGTCCCCTACCGACACTAGCTTGATTTGATAGTAAATGACATTATTTTGGCTCGTATTTACAATATAGACACCAAAGTCAACTGACCATATTGTGTACGTTTATATTGACGATTTTATCCTTAACTCATGTATCTAGATCTACGTGAGAAGACTCTAATGTGTGGAGAAGTTTCAGCTAAAGAAGCTGTTTCACGGTTTCAATAAACCAACAAACTCTGTTTTTTTAATTCTTCTTCGTTTAAATTGTAACTGAAACCTTAACTCGTGTTCCATATTGTGTACATTTCTATTCTTGTGCAATTTCATTTCGATCATAACTCATGAAAAAATCGAGAGTGAATTAGTGAGATTGAGGGGTTCAAACTTCACACCACTAGTGTTAAGAGAAGAATACTGAATATGTTGGCATCGCTGTTTGAAAATATATGCATGGATTGAAAAGGAAAAGGTGAGTGATTTTAGTACAAAGTTGTTTTACGTAACAAATAAGGCAAGTAATGCAAATTGGTTAAGTAACTTTTGAGGTGTCTTCTAGCAAAATCTGCAGCACATCACTTAAAGCTGGCTAGATATAGACACAGACAACATAGAAGTAGTTGGAAACCTTTGCAACAGATAAAATTCAATGGATACAAAGGATCTCTTGTTCCCATGTGGCACCCAGATGAAACACTCATTTGAAGACCAAGCTTGGGCCAATCTTGTTTTTTTTTTTTGGTTTTCAGAAATACAAATACATGTTCTTGTTATGCTCATGCTACTCCCATTTCAGTTTTATGGTTGGAAAGTAACATATTCTCATACAGAAAACAAAAAAAAAAGAACATAAATCAAACCGTGGAATCTTCAACATCACTGTCATCACTTAATTCACCAGAACTAACCCTTGAATCAGCTATTGAACCCGTAACAGCGACATCATACTTGAGATACTTAACACTTCCCTTCTCACTACTCTGTCCTTTTCCCTTCCTCTTCTTTCCTCCATTCTCCGCAGCTTTCATTGACCGTGCCGCACTTATCAATGCGGCATTTGTCATTTCATCCTCCTCGCTGTCTTCAGACTCATTATCAGATTCAACATCTTCTTTCTCTTCACCTTTATCAATAGAAAACAGCTCAGCCTCTGCAACATTGTCCTTTGCATTCATTGAAATCTTTCCTGAGAAATCTCCTTGAGCATTGGCTATGTTAATACAACGCTTCATAAGTGCATCCCCAAATGATATTCCTCCTTGTCTCTCAAGGTTAGATAACAGCTCTGCCAAAAAGATTTGGAAACAAAAAAATAGATAAGTGAGTGCTTTTCAGTATTATCCTACTTGCTTCATATGCTTAATTTTTTACCTGTTACGAGATCTTTAGGGGAAGACCTGGTTTCTGGATCGGCGCCTCCAATCATTTTGATCCTTTTTGTTACTTGTAAACGCAACTGTGAACTCGAGAATGCGCTGGAATAAGAGAGAACTCTTTTGGGATCTGTAATCTTCCTGCAATATAAGAAAGAATGAGATTTATTCACAGAACTGGTCGGGCAAAAGACTCATTGAGAGTGCAAGAACATTGAAATCATGTTTTATACCTGCAAAACTCAATAGCTTCATGCGTAAGAATTAACCTCGAAATGGTCAAACTTTTTGCTAGGTTTGCAGCTAACTTGGTGGACAGGAAAGAATAATCTACCAATACAACAGCATCATACAGAACTTTCCTCAACACAATCTCTTCTCCAGATTTCTGTATAGAGAGAGGTTTAGTCACAAGGCCACTCGAAAAGCCGAGAATATATATGCTGAAGCGAAATGAATACTAAGTAACTTCATTCACCACATAGGTTTTCAGTTCTCAATATTATATGTAAGCAGAACAGAACATGTGCGGTTTAGAAAACTAACCAGAAGATGAGAATCAAGAGGTAGTTTCGGCTCTATGAGCATGCTCACAAGGACATCTGCAGAACAAAGAAGCAAATGAAATGAACATTTTAGAACCCTAGTAACTAAATATACCAAACAAGCGGCGATAAATAACCAAATAGTACTAAACTTAGATACTTACCAAAGAAGTAAGGATTACGAAATGATGTTATTGATCCAATGACCCAATTAGTCAATTCTATCTCTGCATCACCTCCCATACTCATTCCTCTAAAATCCAATATCAGCTTCAAGAAAAATGCCTCAGCAAGAACCACACCAGCCAAGTAATTCACACTGAGATCTTCCTCATTCATTCTCTTGCAAATATCATCACTAACAAGAGGGAAGAACGAGCCCAACTCAGAGTTCGAGTCAGTCCAAATACGAACCAAGTCTCCAATTGCAACCCTCAATTCTACTTCTTCGTTTAAATCATAATTGCTAGAGCACACACTCATATACCCAAGCATTGCATTAACCAACGACTTAGCCTCTCGCAAGGCTGATTTTTCCTTCTTCGAGCTCAAATCTTTGCTTAAGAGCATATTGACTTGCTCGTACACCTCAAAGATAACGGGAGCAAGCAATCCGATGCATTTTGGCGAATTACAAGGCGCAGAGCAGGCGGATATCAACTGAAACATACCTTTTGCTGAGGCAACTCTACTCAAAGCGTCTTCATTTTCCGGTTTCTTGACGCGAGACGATAACCCGGTGTATACCCAGATGGATTCGAAACTCGGGTCGATCTTCGATTGCATCAAATTGTAGAAAACATCGACGAAATGTGAGAAATTCGAACCTCCACCACGAATCTCAGCAAAGAGATCTTCAATTGCCTTGCTTTGAGAAACTGGGTTAAATGGATTCGCGGTCTCCAATAGAAGCAGAGCCATCGATTTTTCGGAAGTGAGTTTGAAAGAAAAGAAAAAATCAGTACTTGGTTAGTCTGCAGAGACGTTTGTCGGAGCTAATGAACCCTATTCGTGATTTAGGGCTTTTAGAAGGTTTAAGGGCATCTTCATCAATTAGAACATTTACGAGGTTTTAAAATCAAAAAAATATTAATATTTTAATATAATTTAGTTGTAGAATTAATTTTTAAATCATAAATAAAAGTAAAGTTAATAGTAAGATGACATGTGTGAAATGGGATTGTGGTTTCTCTTATTTCATTTTTTTTTTTTTTTATTATTTTATTATATAAAATTGTGAGATATCCAAATGAAAAACTCTCCGTGGAAATGTTCTAAAAGTTTCAAAAGTGGAAGAAGATCCAACGGCTACGATCGGCTTCAGAATTGTATCCTTGAAAGATTAACAAAATTAAACCAACGTAATTAATTATTTTACAAGCTATTGGTCGAAAAAGTGGACCCACCTCGAATAACCAATCAGATCGCAGAAAATACATCAACAAAACGTCAGAGCGATCACGGCTACAGAAAGAAAAAAACCCAGAATTTCCCGGCGACGAAATCGTAAAACCCACAACCTTATAAATATAAAAATCAGCTTTAGTAGAACATTATACTAGAACCAGAAACCATGAAAGATGAACTATAAAGATTTAGTAGTTTGTTCTAGTATTATGTTCTTCTCCATTATGTCCATTTCCACGTCTAGTTTCTAGAGAAAGAGAGAAAGAGGGAAAGATGCTTTTACTAGAATTCAAGGAGAAAAATTCTGATTTTTGTTTGTTCTGAAACATTTGCAAAAATGGAAACAATAGAATTACAAATGAGAATTGTCTATCTCAGCCTCAAGATGACGTAAGAGACTTGTGGGGGATTTTACTTCCATTTGAGAGCTTTTAGCGCATTTTGTAGAGTTGGGTCCTTGAGATCTTGCAATGCTGGCCATTTAAAGAATAGCTGAGCTTTATGTCGACATCTCTGGGATTCTTTTTGTTTGGAGCAATGGTCATACTTCCAGTGATCGTTTCACCCTCACATATGGTTAACACATCTTCCAGATACAACACTGTTTGTTTCCAGTGTGTGGCCCGTGACTTCGGTCCTGCATTGCATTTTGTGATTGTATTCATGAGTTCAAAATATCGACAGAGAAGCTAGCGTCAACATATTTTTGTATGTTGTTTCAGAATATCATACAATCAGAAAACTTTGCAGGAAAAGTGTGAACCTGTTGAGAAACCCATCATCTTGTGGCACATGGTGAATGATACATCAAAGTAGGCTACAAGGGCATGGATATTGTCATTCCGTCGTGCGACGAGCTTAAATGGAGCTGTGAAGGAAGCATCTCCAGAAGCCATCTTAGAGATATCCATGGTCTTTAGATAAAAAAAAGCCAATACCAAAAGGAATTTGCATTAGCTACACGTAACAAGAGGTGGTATATTCCAGGATATCAATAACTATTTAGGCACAATCTTACTTACCTTCAGTAGCTTGCTATCAGTCACGATTTGGTTTCCATCCACCGTGTCAACAAGTGGTTCCGTAATTGCTGTTTTCTTGATGCAGGACATGTCAAACCCATACACGTTGTTCCAAACTGAATAGGAAACGACAAGAGGCAAAGCAGACTGAAATATCAAGTTTCGATAAGGAAACTTGAAGATGAATGTTAGATAAAAGTGAGACAAGGTCTTCTAAACTCACATTCTACTTTGTCTTCTTTATAATGAGCATCCTCTATGGCTGTAAGATACAGAGAAGCTTTATCTGGTAGAACAATTCCACCATCAACCTAACCACCAAAACCAAAGGCATAAAGAAGTTTTTAAAAACTATAATAAAGCCATCATCGACATAACTGTAACAAGGTGAAAAAATGTCGCTTACAAGCCATTTATTGCGAGCATACAAGACCGTGTCCAGCATATTTTCATAAACCAAAAAGTAACCCATCCATTCAGAGATAATTACATCCACTTTAGGAATCGGAAGCTCGATTTCCTCAATCTTCCCTTTCAAAACCGTTATAACTGCCAAAAACCCGAAACAGTTGTTTCAGCCATCTGCCATTAGATTACTATCCATTTGAAGACCAATCTAGAGACATATACTATACCATTGGAAAATCCATTCGACTTAACAATCTCCTTTGCCGTGTCAGCCATTTTAGAACATTCAACCTATTTAAAGAATTCAATTGTCAATCACATGTATCCAAAATCACTCAAAGCAAAGTGATTTAAGGAGAAAAGATAAGACATACCGCGTATACGTGAGCTGCTCCTGCTTTAGCACAGAACAGAGACAAGATTCCTGTTCCAGCTCCTACATCAAGAACGATTTTGTCCTTGATAAGAAACTTGTTCTTGTAAATAACATCCCGATAACTCTTCGTCCTCACTACATCCTTTAACATTTCCTATATAATAAGACAATCACCATAGAAAACTGTTATACAACAAGCACTCAATTGCGTAGTTTTCCACTCAAAATGCAAGAAACTTACTTCATGAATACCTGCAAAATCAATGAATTGGAAACAGAGTAAGTACTTCGCGGAGAAGAAAACATGGAGGACGAAACGAAAGAAATGAAATTTCAAGGATTTTTTACCAAAATGGGAGTAAGAATCGAAGTAGTAATCGGCGCTGGTTATGTCATCGGCATCGCACATTGATTCATCAGCATCTTCAAAACGTAACTTCGTGTTCTGATTTTGATCAGAGCCGTTTAGTTCCTGCTCGTTGTGGTTGTTTTTTGTAGTAGCCATTGCACCAGAGAGAGAGAGAGAGAGAGAGAGAATTAGGGTTTTGGAGTCAGAATCGAATAGCAAAGGATTAGGGTTTTAGGAATCAAATGCTTAAATCTTCTTCCTTTTTTTTTAGCCACTGGTCCAATTTTTGTCGACAGACAAACCGGTCTGGTTTATACTGAACCGGTTCGGTTAGTCTCATAATTATAAGCAGTGTAGGTGAGATTTAGGATTCTTTCTGATTCTGACGCCGGAAGGTACGGCTTGCTCACGATCACCGATTCGTTCTCCTTTGATCTCATTTCTGTTTAGAAATCTTCTTCTCTTTTGGGTTTACTTTCTAGGGGTTTAAGTTTGTTTATTCTTTGTTTGGAGTCTCAGATCTATTTGTAATTTGTTCACTGAGTCTTGGGTTTTGATGTGCTTAATTGGTCCACCATTAGGACTCGTTCGATCTGTGATTCTGGAATTGGGGATTAGGGTTTTAGTGATTTAGCTTGATATGTGTGAATTCGGTGAAAAGCCTTGATCTTTTGGGTGACTTGATTCTGAGATCACATTTTTTTGAATTCCTGTTTTGGATATTGAATTTCGTCGTGGAGGCGTGTAATGAATCATGAATTGCGTTATGTTGATAAACTCAAGGCTTTTTGAATATCGGTGTCGACCAATGTAGATGTTAAGAAGTGCATATGATTGGAATTGTACTTATTGATGAGCTTGTCTCTCTCTCTCCTGCTACTCTTGATATGTAAGACTTTTGAATTGGTAAAAGCTAAACTGGGTTCTTGTTACGTTTTTTTATGGTTTTGAAGGATTTGATTTTGAAACATGGCATCAAAATTGGTACAACTTCAATCAAAGGCATGTCAGGCGTCAAAGTTTGTGGCCAAGCATGGGACTTCCTACTACAAGCAGTTGTTAGAGCAGAACAAGCATTATATTCAGGAGCCTGCAACTATAGAGAAGTGCAGCGAGTTGTCTAAGCAATTGCTCTACACTCGTCTTGCTAGGTCGATATCTTTACTTCTCTCTCTCTATATATCTAGACAGTTTTCAGGTCACCAGGAGATGTTTCTCAACATATCATTCTCATTTACTTTTCGAAGCATTAATCTTCAGCTAATGCTGAGGAAAATGTGCAAGTTGGATTTGCATTTGGAAAAAAAAAAAAAGTGAATCTTATTGACTTATGGAGTTTGATAGATCTGAGATTGGCATAGTTAGAACACGTTTGTGAATCCTATCAAACACTTTGTTTATGGCACATTTGAGTTGAGCTGGTTAATCTCCGTACTGTTATGTTACAAAGCTGTCTTTCTTAATGGCGGCTTTTAGTGCAATCCATTGCTTTTTCATTCTCAATAACACAGTCCACACTGTTTTTAGCTATCAGTTGAAGAGTTCTGGCTTTCTGTAATTTGAAATCTTGATTATGTAGCTAATACTCTTCTTGATCCGTACAGCATTCCCGGGCGCTACGAGACATTCTGGAAAGAGCTAGACTACGCAAAGAGCTTATTGAAGAACAGAGCGAATCTGAAGGTGGAAGATGCAGGAATTGCCGCATTGTTTGGCATAGAATGCTATGCTTGGTATTGCGCAGGTGAAATCGTTGGCAGAGGATTCACTTTCACCGGATACTACCCTTGAAAATGAGACAACAATGTCGTCGGAATATTCTTCTTACGCTTGTAAACTCCCTCCATCTGATTGCTCACTTGGCTATTCCCTCGAAACCATTTTTATGTTCAGTCTTTTTCCCTGAAACAGAGTTTTGGAGCTAAGGAAAAAAAAAAACCCATTTTGGTAAAGCTATTAATAAGAAGGATTGAGAAAATGAGTTTGATACAAGATTTTTGTTAGATATTTGTAAAATCTTACTCGAAAATATAATATCTATTTCGATGTATGAAACATTATATGTTTATTGGTCGTAAATGTAATAACCAAATATATAACTTTTCTAAATGTAGAAATGATTTTTTTTGGAGAACAAAAGAATGTAATTTTGATGAACTGGTCTTGATTGGTGCAAAAGAAAAAACTGTTATTCACAAGTAACGACTTCTGAAGCTGTATGTATATTAATGTATTTATTGGGTTGATACAAGATAATTTTTTTTTGTGTGTGTGTGTGTGAAAACTCAAGATAATATATTAATTTAATTCAAATCTCGTAGAAAAAAATAATTAAAATTCAGTACGAGCGGCGAGAAAGCAGGAAGACCAATGGGATCTTAAGGAGACCCAATTTGGAATTTTGGCAATATTTCTAAACCTTAGCGAAGAAGACAACGACGATAAATCCAAATCCAGAAGCTTCTACTTGGCAATTAGCTCAAGAGATTAACAGAGACGACGACGATGATGATTCGTTCTTCTTTGATGCGTTTCGCGGCTGCTTTCTTCGTCATCCTCGTCCTCGTCGATGTCGTTCGCAGCGAGGTTAAACCTTTCCCCCTGAACTTTCAATTCTGTGTTTTTATTTTCCCGGGAAAATCTCTAGGAATCTGAGTTTTGGAAATTAGACAAAAAGGAATCACATTGTTGTAGAATTAGCTTATGATTTCACTTCACTTCTTATTGCCTTTGCTGATTTCCGAGAGTTTTGTGCCCAGAAAACTAAACACGATTTATATTCTTTGTCTTGTTGTTGAATCAAATTGTCACAGGAGTGTACCAGAACCTGCATTGCACAGAATTGCGACAGTAAGAAAAGATTCAATCTTTTCCACAGTGTCCTCTTTGTTTTTGAGGAACTTTCTTTTTTTTTGCGTTTTAGCTACTTACTTAGATATATACTTGTTTATTGTTTGTTTCAGCTCTTTCGATTCGGTATGGGAAGTATTGTGGGATTGGACACTTTGGATGTCCTGGTGAGGAGCCTTGTGACGATCTTGATGCTTGTTGTATGGTCCATGACAATTGCGTTGAGTCCAAAGGTAATCATTCAAGAATGCAAATCCTTGGTACTGTTTTCTACACTTGTAGATCCATTTGCACGAAAAGGTTTGGTATTACCGTGAATTGGGATGTAGTTTTGGTATTATTATCTGGAAAAGTTCACTTTGGCCCCAAATTAGATGTTAGCATTTTGACCTTGGGCTGAGAGAAGACTGATATGCACATTAGGCCTCTATCAACAGAAGGAGGTTAAGTCAAATTAACCTCGGTAACTACAGATTCAGAATTGCTTGTAACTTGGCTTAGATTAGATCATGGATTTGAGAATTTGGTCCATCTGGTCTGTTTATTTTTCTTTCTGCAAAAAGCTTGATGCAGAGTGTTAGGATCTAGAGTATGTGATAATCTTTCAAGGCTATTAAGCCCAGGATGATTTAAAGTGACTGTATAGAGCCTTATGGATCTTAGTATGTCTTCTAGTTTCTGGTTTTGCTTTTGTCAAATGTAAAGATATTAAAATTGATCGTAGCTTATTGTGCTTGCAGAATAAGTGGACGTCATTAGCTTAAGTGATTTGAAACATATTATACAGCGTTTCATTGTTCTTAAAGCTGTAATTTTAACAGATTCACATGCTAAAAACATTTGGTCTTGAGCTGAAACCTTGCTTATTTGCAGGTATGACTAACATAAGCTGCCATAAGAAGTTCCAGCAATGCGTAAAGAGGCTAAGCAAATCGATAAAACAGTCTAAAAACAAAAAGGTTGGCTTTTCCACACAATGCCCGTATTCGGTAGTCATACCAACGGTGAATCAAGGAATGGATATCGGCATATTATTCAGTCAATTAGGCAATGATATGAAAACTGAGCTCTGAGTTTTACTCTGAGCGTTGGAGAGGCATCACATTGGTATTGAAGCTAAGTGTGACATGTCCACTGTGGTTTAGAAGAATTTTTTGGTGATGTTGATTACACTTGCTAGTTGCGGATAGATTAGCTTAAATTAAACACGTAATTTCTGGAACCTATAAGCAACTGATGCCATTATGCGACTCTATGCTGTATGACAAATGTCTTGATTAGAAACACTTCTCTATTCTTATGTTAAAATTATGAATCAAGTTACTATTCAACTTCTAATATGTTGTATTCGAAACCTAAAATGTACCAAAGTTATAGAAAAATGTAGATGAAAAGTGAAACTATCAAGAAAGCATATTCATGTCAAAATATTCATTGTAATTTGCACTTCTGGCCTTGAGTCTCTCATTCGGCGGCTCCAATTGTTCCATAGTTTCTATCGCCACTTTCAGAATCTGCAACTCGGACAGAATGCTCTGCATGCAACAACAGTATCACGTGTTAGTGTTATTATTAGCAAAGGTATGTCACTGATATGCAAAAGAAACCCAGAACAAACAATTACCTCTGTAGTCTCCCTATCATTTACACAAATTGCAAGCTCCAAATAGAGACGAATCCAATCGTTGTTGTCTAGCAACTCTGATTCATTCACCTGCAAAAGCAACAAAAGCATATCACTTGCTTAATTGATCATGGGCACAACAAAACAGATGCTGAGTCTGAGTCTTAAAGAATCTTACCAGATAAAATCGATTTTCATCGTTGAAAGCATCTGAAGTCGGCCAATCCGGTAAACTACCTTTGTAGAAAGGATTGGTCACTCCATCACCATGAAAGTGAGGTATGAACCGCTTCTTGGTGGTCACTATGCAACATTACAAATCAATCAGCAAGTGAGATTAATTTTTATACGAAATGAAGAAGAATGCAGCACAAGTCACCTTCTTCATCCGTAGGCCTAGCAATAGAAACCGTCAAATCCAAATTTGCATAACTTTTTTCATCAACTCGAACCTGAAAGGTTTTCTGCAATTGGGTAGCTAGATCTTGTGCAACCAAAATTAGACCGGTTTTAATTAATACCGAATTTAACTGAACCGAATAACCCGAAATTAACCAAAAGTAACCGAATAAACCAAATTAACCGGTTTTTAAAAAAAAAACAAAATTTCGATTAATTTCGGTTCAAAAACTCAAAACCGAAATTAACCGAGACCCGAACCGAAACCGAACCGCATTTAATTTCGGTTCAATTCGATAAACATCCTAGAGATTTCGGTTAACTGATAATCGAAATAACCGGCTCGGTTCGGTTTCGGTTAACCGAAATCGCAGCCCTAGTTTTAGCATATGTTTGATGCCATATGCAAAGGAATCAAGGGTTTCGCGCAGAGTCCAACCAAATTATTTTTTTATTCATCTTCTTTCTCCTTCTCTAGTCACCATCGATCTCTTGTTGTATAATATTCATGTTTAATTTTTTTTTTTTAATATTTATTCTATCCGAAGTTTTGTAATATTAATTCATTAGGGTAAAAATAAACATATCTTTGTGGACATGCATATTTGAAAAACATGTTTATATCAAGCCAATGTATGATATACATATATATATATATATATATATTT
>OVAY01001562.1:0-12567 GCA_900406395.1 Kernera saxatilis | reverse complement strand
TATATTTTTATTTTTTTTTTTTTTTTTTTTTTTTTTTTTTTTTTTTTTTTTTTGGTGATACGTATTTGTTCATTTAGTTTCGTTCTAATAAAAAGAAATTGCAGGACTAGAAGCAGTTTTTGTTCCCGTTTCTACTATCCAAAAGCATGTTAACGGTTTAGCTGCACTATGTCGCAAAATAAACAAAGTTAACGTGCATGATTCAAGTACTCCACCAACGCCAGTGCATGAAGATTCAAGGTCTAGAATTGAGAAAATTAATCTTGAATGATAAAACAACATCTCATATTGTTATTAAAGAACCAGAAAAGTAATCACCTCGTCGACCTCGATTACTCTGTTGAGTGGAGATTGGAAAGTAAAGTAAAACCTCTATAAATTAATAATGTTGGGACCGTGAAATTTTATTAATTTAGAGAGATATTAATTTATCGATAAATTAATAAAGATATTTTTTGTTAAGTCCATATTTTCAAAAAATTATTTTTTAAACGATGATATATCAATGAATGTAGATGAATCTATTTGTAAAATAACATACATGAACTTGAAATTAATGATTAATACTTTCATATATTGTTATAGAATGTATTTTAATAGCCAATTAAATTATCTTGATAAAAATATTACATGTTGAAAATTCAACGTTTAAAAAAATTAATGCTACTAAAAGTGATGACGGAGTATTTAAACATTGAACAAAAAATTGTTATGTATAGAAGTTTTTGTAACTTTTGGATGTATATAGAGAAAACTAGAAGTTTTTGATGCAATAAAAAAAATTAGAGATGATCTTTAAAAATAGCATACAATACTAAAATCATATGTAGAAAAATTATTTTAGTTATATATATACATTATATATATAATTATTAAATTATGATATTATTGGGACCATATATTTACATAGAAATTCTAAAAAAAATATTATCTTATTATCTTATCGAATTTTGTTAATTTTTACACTGACCCAACTCGAGACCGGAAAAATTTATTAATTTATCGAGTATTAATTTAAAGCGGTTCTACTGTATGTTGTTGCCTGAATCTTTGCAAACGTGATTTCGCGAAAATCGTTTTTTATATATTAAATAGTCAAATTTTAAGACAAGAACAAAGAAAAATGCTCTCATTTGTTCAAAAACCAAAATTCTGTAAACTATATATTGTATAAGGTTTTTTCCTGATAAAAAGTATTTATAGTGTTTCTATTACGATTAGAAAAATAAAAATAAAACAGACTAGAACAAAGAAAACACTTGAAATATATGTAAACAAGTAAAGGAAATCGAAAACTAAACCAAATAAATTACAAAAACAACATTTAATCCATTTTGTCCATAGCGCAGAATGATCTCTGTTAATCTTGTGCAACTTGTTCAATAAAATCCCATACATATAAGAAAAAAATAATTAATTAATTTAATTCGATCGAAAAGTCAGTCCACGAATTAGAACGTTCCTATTCCTTTCGGGTTTTATAGTTTAACTCGGTTTTCTCTCAACACGTCACTGAAAATATATATTAAGGGTTTCGCGCAGACTCCAACCAATTTATTTATTTTATTCATCTTCCTTCTCCTTCTCCTTCTCCTTCTCCTTCTCTTAAATCAATTTACGTTTCTTCTGGGTAGGTCCCCGCGAAAATTCCAATTCCTCAGATCACAGATTTTCTTCTCATCTATATTATAAGCAAACAAACAAAAACCCCTAATTTCGCTCTAGTTTCTTTTACCTTCAATCTCTCTTTGACTATAGGTCGAACGGTTTCCGATTTTCGTTTCTCTTTGCTAAGTTTCGTTCCATGAAGAAGGTGCTTCAACGAGGTTTTAAGCCTGCTAAATGGTAAATTCGATTCGGGTTTATCTATCTTTTCTGCTTGAGGATATATCAGAATTTTCAGATTATGCTATGATCGAACTTTTATTGTTTAGAATTAAATCTGATGAACTGAGTATATTCGGATTTTACTGTTTCATCCGTTGTTTGCGATTTTGATTTATATTTTCTGGGTTTTTCTTTCTGTTGATTTATTGATTTTATGTATGCAGCAAAACAGCTCTGCAAATGGCGAATTCACGCCTCAAGATACTGAAGAACAAAAAAGAGATTCAGATTAAACAGTTGAGGAGAGAATTAGCTCAATTGCTCGAGTCTGGGCATACCCCTACAGCTCGAATTCGGGTAAGTAATCTCAATCTCTGTTTCTGTAAAAAAAAAATGTAAATTTGGGTTTCACTCATGTTGTTTGTTGATGGAATTGAGAACGTGGTTGTGTTTCTCTCTCAGGTGGAACATGTGGTGAGGGAAGAGAAGACAGTGGCTGCTTATGAGCTCATTGGAATCTATTGTGAACTTATTGTCGTTCGTTTAGGTGTTATCGAATCGCAGAAGTAAGAAAAATCCGCACTTTTTTCTTTTCTTGGGTGAACATTGATGCTCTTTGTTGTTGTTTATGTATAATGTATTGATCGTTGTGATATGCTTCAGAAACTGCCCCATTGATCTGAAAGAAGCCGTCACGAGCGTCTTATTTGCCTCCCAGAGGTTATCTGATGTCCCGGAGCTCTCTGAAATCGTCAAGCAATTCACAGCCAAGTATGGAAAAGATTTTGCTATGTCTGCTATTGAGTTGCGTCCAGATTCTGGTGTGAGTCGCCTGGTAAGTAGTTGCATCTGCTCCTTTTTTTGTTTTTCTCTGCCTCTTGTCGATTGTGATATGACGAAAGAAAATAAGAACTCTTTGATGGTGATTTTGTATTAAGAACCGTTCTTGATTATGATTGTTATCTTTCTAGTTGGTGGAGAAACTGTCGGCCAAAGCCCCTGATGGTCCAACAAAGGTCAAAATTTTGATGGAAATTGCTACGGAGCACAATGTTGTTTGGGAGGCAAAATCTTTTGTTGAACCAGACCCAAAAGACACTGAGCTGTTGGTAAGTAATAACATTACAGTGTAAAGACATCCGTTATTTGATCTATTCGCTAATGTTAACCATAACTTTTACTTGTGTTTTAGAGTGGAGCAAGCTCGTTTCAGTCAGCGAGTAGTGTAAACGTGGATTCCTCTAGAATCCCAAACAAGGAACAACCTCCAAACTTCCACGCTCCAGCTACTGTCATTGTTAAACATGGATCAAGTGAAAGACATCATTCACCAGAGAGCTCTTATTATGGAAGTGATGGAAGATCTTCAAGCCATAGCAACGATGTTACTTCTGGGAAGGCTGATGACTACCATCATCCAAATGCGAGACCTTCTCGTAAGCGGTTTTCTTCTGCTGTTTCTGTTTTTTNTGTTTTTTTTTTTTTTTTTTTTTTTGTTTGCTTTGATCAAAATCATTCAACAGAATTGTTTTGTTTGATAGGGTCTAGGACTGAGGAAGGGGAATGTAGAAATCCAAATCATGGCAATGAGAATTCATCTTCAAGAAGTAAGCATAGGTGGGAAACAGAATTTGTTGATTCTACAGATGCTGCACGTGCGGCTGCTGAAGCTGCTGAAAGAGCAAGTTTCGCTGCTAGAGCAGCTGCTGAACTTTCGAGCAAAGAAAGGATGACGAGGCAGAATTCGACAGAGTCGCATATGTCTTCTGCATCTATGAATTTCATAAATGAGCCTTCACATAGACGTAACAGATCGAATGTACAAAGCAAAAGTTTTTCCGAAGATCATTTATCTCCAACCGAACAAGATAGATATGGTAGGGCAAAGGAATCTGAGATCCCTCCTGTAGAGAAGCCATCAGAAAGACATTCCCTGGAGAACTCGAGAAATAACGGTTCCTTTGGTAAAACAGGTAGAGAGAAGCAGGCAAGCGAGAATGAGACGGATTTAAATGTTGGTTACTCGGAAGATGCTCACCTCAGGAAGCAGTCAAGCAGGGCTTCATCACATTCACATTCAAGCAATTATTCTGATGAGAATGTCATTGGCTCAGATTATATGAAGTCACCGAGCATCGTGGAGGAAAACATTTTTGCCTCTGAATATGATCACCAATCTCAGAGTAGCTTTAAAGATATAGATTCCCATGATCATGGACATGATGATGCTGCTGCTGATACTTTTGATGATTATAGCTCCTTTTTTGATAAACCTAAATTCGACGCAGAAGATGAATATGATCATGGAGTGGGATTTTCATTGCTTGGCAGCACAGCACCTACACTTGCGCCAACACCTGCTTCCTGGAGCTTCAAAGGAGACCATAGTAAGTCACATGGAAATCACAGCTCAAGCTCACAAGTCTTCCAAGACAGCCCAAGTTCTCCATTATTTGATGATGTCCCTACAAGTCCTCCGGCTTCTTACCATGAGCCGGACCCACATGCCAAGTTTGACAATTATGGTCCACATTCAGAAAGCGACGATGATCAGCCGAGACACCGAGGTAAAGTTTCTGGACATGTAGATGAAAGGGTGAATCTGACATCTGATCGATCTCAGAAGTTTGAAGTGTCTGATCCTGTGGGACATGAATTTTTCCCTTTAGACACAGAAGAACGCAAAGATGATTCAAGGACACGGGAAGAATCAGATTCTGAGGCACATCCTCAGACTGGTCTGAACTTTAAACCTTTGAGCGGTGGATTTAGGAACAAAAAGACACTCCCACCTTACAGAAAGGCATCGTCCGAGTCTGAAAAGGAACATAATGAAACAGATGATGTTGGTCAGTCGATGTCTACTTCTAGCAGTAGCAGAAAAGATATCTACACTAAGAAAGCAAGCAGCAGTGAGAAGAGACCAAGCCCTACGCCACCACATCCATCGTCTAGTGATGACGACGACTCAGAGATCCAACTTCGAGAAAAAAGAACAGAAACAAAACCCCGAACCTCATATCGTTCCCCTGTCAACCATGAGGACTCAGAAGAAGAAGAACTCCCGACTCGATCTTCTTTCAGAAATCAAGAGAGGACTCATAAGCCAACAACAGGAATGAGAGATCACAGTAGACCAAACTTCAAGACCCCAGCTTCAACCTCGTATGAAGATGAGGAAGAACTCGAAAGAGACGCTGCACGAGTCAATGCGAAGCCTACGAAAACAACCGGGTACTCACTAAGGACAAAGGGGCAAGTGAAAGCTCATGACAAGCGTTCATTTCCAGTGACAACAACGAAAACCGACCAAGAGTCTCATGACCAGCCATCTCCAAAATCTACTTCAAGCTCTGCTCCACAAACTGTAAGATCACCCGATCCAGAAACCCCATCAAGGGAGAGAGCTAGTCATGTTCATCCCAACCTCCCAGATTATGACGATATCTTTGCGAGGCTTGGGGCTCTTCGTGCTCCTAATCGCCGCTGAATCTGCTCATCGTCCGTCTGTTCATATATTTATTCTTTGTCGCACAGATCAGTCCCCCTCATTCTTTACTCTGATTGAATTTGATATTCTTACACATTATACAGATTGAAGCAGTGGTGTGATTCTGCTTGTTCTTGATTGGTTTTCTTTTTGTCTATTTTATTTTTGTTGTGGATTAACAGAATAGGAAACCAATATTTGTGAAGCTAAAGATTTTATAATAACATTTGAAACGTTGTCACAACAGAAATAAAGTTTGTTCTCTAATTGCCATTTTGATCAAAGTACATTGCAAGAAACAAACAAACAATGTTGAAAAAGCCAGACAAATGACATGTTCTCACAGGATTTGAACCTCTAGCGACAATTCAATAGAAGAAACCAAGAACCTGACCACCCACATTCCTTTTGATAGCCTCTTCATGGTCCAAAATGCCATCAGGAGTTGTAATCACAACATAGCCCCACTGCATATAACAAGTTAATCAGGTTAACTTACTGCTACTATTAGTTGCATACTCGGATTAGGGTAAAACCAGACCTGGCGTGTTGGAAGTGTGCGTTCTGTGTACTGCCCGATCTCTTTTGCCTTGACGTCTTGCCTATAAGTCAGAGCTTTGCAATCATTAACCCTTCCTTGTAGATCAACAGTTATTCTTCCAACTCTGTGTGGATCATAGACTTGAAAGTTCTTGATGTACCCTATACATAAACATACATTTTGTAAAGTAGTAGATAAAAAAGACCTGGTTCTGTGACCATGAAGGTACAGATTTGAGCATATAAATGCTATATAAACTTCTGCCACAAACTACACAAATCTCGACTAAGAATACTCAAAACAAGATAGGTTTACTATACACAAACCAAAATCGAACATAGACTTGGAAAAGGAGCAGGCATGCCTTTCTCCAACAAGAGCTCAAACAAGATGTGAATTATCCCATAAGAGTTCAAAACAGAAAATTTCAATCATCTACAACTTCACTCTCAACCAAGAACAAAGCCGTTATCTTTGGACGATGTTGCCAGTCTTTTAAATTGAGAGATCACGCATTGCAATGCTTTGAGCTATACATACGTTCTAGGGTCAGTCAGCTCACGGCCTAACAATAGAGATATCACAATTAATCATACAGAAACAAAATCACAGAGCTAGATGCTTCACCACAATCAAGTGAACCCAATGTCGACGAAACTGATGAATCTAAACAAGTAGATAGGATATTTGTAGAAATGAATCAAGACCCATTTGGCCAATTCCCCGGAAGAAAGAATCATAAAAAGGAAAACGAAAAATCTTACCTTTTTCTTTCATGATTCTGAGGAACGAAGACATTACGGTAGAGACAGGCTTTAGCTCCACCGAAGCTTTCCCTCGCTTCTCCGCATTCACGATCGTTCTCAACGCATCGTTCAATATTCTCCTCCCCATTTCTCTCTCTCAGATCAAAGTTCCGATCTGCGATAGAAAGTCTATGATAGAATCAATTAAACGATCTAAAACCCCCCAACTTCATAGAACAACTGAGCAAATGGGTTTTTTCAATGTTTCTATTATTGTGGCATTCTCGATATTTTAACAATGTTTAGGGGTATTTTAGACTTTATACTAAATTATTTCCATCACATTAACTTCAACTAGGGTTTTGTGATTCGGAGGTCATATATAAATAGCTCGATCGTCATATCACAAAGCTCCGGCGCCACCATTAAACCGAGTCTCCTTCTCTCTATCTCTCTCTCTGCGAATTTCACGGTGAGCTAAGATCCTCGCTCAATTGATCTCTCGGTTCTACTCCTTGCTCGTTTCAATCTATCTTGGATTCTTAGCATTAGGGTTCTGATTTGATAGATCTTCTGATTCGGCGTGCTCTTTAAATAGCCCTTACATCGATCTGTTCATGTCTGTATTTGTTGATTTAGTATCCTTCTGGTTTGGTGTATGTAGGTTTAGAAATGGCGACAGTTCCAGGACAGTTGATCTGGGAGATCGTGAAGCAAAACAACTGTTTCTTGGTGAAGCAGTTCGGAAGAGGCAACGCTAAGGTTCAATTTAGCAAGGAGAGCAACAACCTCTGCAACCTTAACTCCTACAAGCACTCTGGTAAATTCACTCGTTTTTGCTCTTTTTTTTAATGATCTTTGCTTCTGAACAAAAATGATGTTGATTGATTAGATATACTTTATTATAACTGATAGTTGTTAATGCGTTTAGTGTGTATGGGCATGGCTGAATTCTCGAATATAAGATAATTACGGTTAAAATTTGCTGCTTGTGTTGGGCTTAAAGCACGCTCTGTAATTTGGATCTGTCTGAATAAAGCTAACATGGAAATGTGGTTACTTTATATCTCTGGTTAATTGTTTAAATATATTGGACTGAATGAACTCTGTTGAGAAATTTTGATTTTTATGGCCACATGGATTGTACTAGATTTGTGTCTGGATTCCTCTAGTACAAGAATGAAATTGGCTAAAGCACAATCTCGAATTTGGATGTGTCTTGGTCTAGATGCTAGAAAATAAGATTTTTATCCTTTCTATCAATTGAAAGGTTAACTTGGAATGTGAGTACTTTATAAATCTGGTGACTTCACTAAATATATTGATTGAAATTGATAAAATATTTTTTAATGTTTTGTGTATAAGGATTTGTGATTTATGTCTTGTTTCCCATATACCAAATCAAATTGACTGCTCGAACCAGGCTAAAGTTGGATTCTTTTGATGTGGCTTCAGGTCTTGCAAACAAGAAGACCGTAACCATCCAGCCCGCTGACAAGGAACAAGCTGTTGTCCTCGCCACCACTAAGACCAAGAAGCAGAACAAGCCTAAGGTCTCTGTCAACAAGTCTGTCCTGAAGAAGGAATTCCCCAGGATGTCCAAGGCTGTTGCCAACCAGGTATGTACATGTTTACTACTTTTTATGTCTCTTTCTATGTTTATAGGTTTCTATTTCTAGCTATGTGTAAATTTTATCTTAACCGATTTATTGCGTATTATTGTTCAGGTGGTTGACAACTACTACAGGCCAGACTTGAAGAAAGCTGCTCTTGCTAGACTCAGTGTCATCAGCAAAAGTCTTAGGGTTGCCAAGTCCGGTGCCAAGCAAAGAAACCGACAAGCATAAGCTTTTTTCACAATTTGTTTTTTGAAGTAAAAGATTTTGCTGAACAGGTTTATTAAGCTCTTTTGTTGAAGTTGAACCATAACACTATGCTCCTTTCCATTATCCTATACGAAAGGAGTTAGAAGTTTTTCTTATTATGCTTCTTGCTTATGTTTCTTGTGTGCTTGTGTTACATTTTGTTTGATCTTTATGTCCAATCAAGAATTCCGGAAATAATACTTAGCCAAAACCATTGAATACTTAAAGAAGAACATGAGTTTTATATCAAATCAAAGTTAATTTGTAACGAAGTCCGTTAAATCCGAAAATCAAAGTTAATTCTCACTTTGTATGAGAATATAGCCAACTGAGAAGATGTTGCTATAGTAGATTCTCAAACTTGTTTTATTTTTAACCTTACAAAAGTGAAAATGACTTGCTTTGGAAAAAACATTACAAGAAGAATATGACTATATGAGGATCTAAGCATTCCGTAGACTTGAGCGTATCCTAAAGCCCATTCGGCCCATTTGTTGGCCCAAACTACAACATACGGAAGCTTTATATTAGGGTTTTCTTACCTCTGTGTTTATTTCTCTCTCCCTGTGCCGTCTCCAACTCCGTTTCGAAGAGAGAGAGAGATCGACGAAAATGGAGAAAGGGAAGGGAAGAAAGGAGGAGGTCGTTACCAGGGAGTACACTATCAATCTCCACAGGCGCCTTCATAGCTGGTAAACCTAAGCTTATTTTCAATCTCTCGTTTGCGTTTTGTTGATTCAGTTCTGGATTAGTTTAGACTGAGATTGAAACTCCGATTGATTCGAATTAGGGTTATCGTAATGAGTGAAGAGTTTGTAGCTTACTCGGATTAACACAATGCGTTTGCTCTCTGTTGGTTTATACTGTGCATAGGTTATGTCTGTTATTGAAAATTTAACATTTCATGTTTACCTATGAAATCTTGAGAATTTGACTTTGCTGAACTCCAGAAAATATACTTCTTGAACAATTTGATCACTTTAGAATCAAAAAGTTTTGAATGTACAAGGTTTTGACATTGTGTGTCGAAGAAGATTAGACTTTAGATGAGTAATGATCATAAACATCTCCTTGTTGCTGTTGATCTTCATGGCTCAATGTATCTTTTTGTTAATTAGTATAAAAGATGGAGAAATCGAGTACATTTCACTTTGTTAGTTACATTTTCCATTAGAGTTCTTCTCGTTCTCATGATTGATCTGTGTGGTTTTAGAAATGCTGATTTGACCATTTTATGAATATGTACACAGCACATTCAAGAAGAAGGCACCCAATGCCATAAAAGAGATCAGGAAGTTTGCATTGAAAGCAATGGGAACAAAGGACGTAAGAGTCGATGTTAAGCTCAACAAGCAGATATGGAGCAAAGGAATCCGAGGTCCTCCTAGGAGAATCAGAGTCCGAGTCGCCCGTAAGAGAAACGATGATGAAGATGCCAAGGAAGAGTTCTACTCTCTCGTCACTGTCGCTGAGATTCCGGCTGAAGGATTGTCTGGTTTGGGCACTAAGGTCATCGAGGAAGACGAGTGAACAAATTGGTGATGTTCTCACACAAATCCTTATCCTAAAAATATTGTTGCAGTTTTTTTTTTTGGTTAAATCTTTAGATGAAAAGACTTAAAAGACAGAAAGAGGAAAGACCTTGCTTGTTTTGATCACTTGCCCATTTTCGTAATTTATTTTCTTATGTTTTTGAAGTTCTAGAGACAACAGATAGTTTGCTCTTTTGGTGACTTTTGCTTCGCAATCATCTTTTTGAGTCCGTGCCAGACCGGTTAACCATCCCGGTTGAAAACCAAGTGGTTTGATACGGTTTGCAATCCTGAATTTGATTAGTACCGTAATTGGAATTGTGTATGTAATCCGTATAAATCAAAGAGTAATAAATAAAATTAGAAAAGGAAAAACTTTATTAAATCAATTTACTACTTTAATGAACCGGATTTTAACCTGCGTTCGGCAAGGAAAATGATTTCCGATTGCATCGATCAAACCGGCCGGTTCGATTCGGTTTTAAAAATCTGAAACAAAAGCTAAAACTTTGGGACTAAAACTAGTTTTGGTGTTTGGATACACAATTGATTTTAAAAGGCCCATTGAAAACCCATATAGGCCCATATAGGGTCTTAATTAAACGACTCTAATATATAAACGACAGTTCCTAACCCTAAAAAGTAACCGAGCATCGTCGCCACCAATAGCAGAGCTGAAGCCAGAAGAATCTCTGTGATCAAAATGGGTGATTCTCCTTGACTTATTGTTTCCTTAAGCTTGGAAATATCTCTGACTTTTTGCTGATTCTCCTCAATAATGTTGCTGATGTTTTGTGAGTCGCAGGGAAGGTCCACGGTTCATTGGCTCGTGCCGGTAAGGTGAGAGGTCAGACACCCAAAGTGGCTAAGCAGGACAAGAAGAAGCAGCCTCGTGGTCGTGCTCACAAGCGCATGCAACACAACCGCCGATTCGTCACCGCCGGTAAATAGTTTTACTTTCAACTTTCCTTTAGAGGATTCTTAGACCAATTGATCCGGCTCGTGATTTGATAATTCAGCTGCGTGATTACAGCTTTTCTAAAGCACATATGGCTCTCTTAAGTTGAATTAGGGCTTTGCTGATCGTTTGTTGCCTCTCCTTAGCTCATCTTAAGATTGTATTTGGCTCTTGTTGCTTCTGCTCTTGAATTCTATCCGTGCTCATTGTTAACCTTGTGAATTGTTTTCACAGTAAGCCGTAATTGCATTTTGCTTTCATCAAATTTGAGATGCTAATTATGCTGTATGAACATATATGTACATGCCTTAAGTGTATCTGTGTCTATTTCATTTGAAACTTCTTAGAATTGGTTCAATCCAATCGTTAGATTAGATGCAGAATAATAGTTTCTTATAAGAAGTGTACACACCTGAGATCATCAACTCCACTCTAATTTCTTTGGAAAATCCTGCTCCAATGATCAACATTTTGTTTTCTTTTTTGGGTTCATCATTAGATTGCACAAGTTTGTTTGGATTCTCATCATTTGATTTTGGTTGTGTCATCTTAAGATTGTAGGACTTACACATTACTGATTCAATTTGTCTCCGGTTGCTTTCTTTTGAAACGTGTGAATCTGTAATCTTTGTCTGCTTTGATAAATTTTTATTGTGCTGTGTGATACATTACTTTTCGTGTTACCAAGTCTAGTTCATATTAAGTATTTTAGAAATTGATTAATCAAATGTTAGAATAGATGCAGATTAAACACACCTGTTATCATCAATTCCACTCAAAGCTCTTTGGCAAATTCTGTTCCAATCAATCTACATTTTTTCTTTCGAGTTCATCATGACATTTGGATTCTCATTTGCTTTTCTATGTGTGTTGTTTCAGTTGTTGGTTTTGGCAAGAAGAGAGGACCAAACTCATCAGAGAAGTAGACAGAAGAAGGTCTACCTTTTGAAGTGGTTTCCAGATGATTTGATGTTTTTGATAAGGCGTCTTTAGTTAGTACAAACTTATGAATATTGGTTTAGCATCGGTTTATAGATATTCCCAGTTTGGTTTATCTACAAGTCATTGGATGCTAAGCCAATGTTTCTAGTCAATTTGATTTGTTACATGTGTTTCTCCTTGGATTATATACCATGATTTCTTGGATTAGTGGCATATAAATGGATTATTGACGAGGTTGCAGTATTATTTTATTAGATCAATATTTTTACTGAAACAAAAATAAAAAGCCTTGTACTAAATTGTTTTTAAATTCAACGTGAAATTCGATAACAAATAAAAAAGAGTGAAATCTGATGAAACGCGATTTCCTCGTTTGGCCCAATATATCAGCTGCTCTGTTCTGAATGATTCAGACTGAATCTTTACACACCTTTCAAAATTGGAGACTTTACATTTGTTCAAATATATCTCGAATATTACGTTTACTAGTCTTGGTAATAGAGTAAACCCTAATCCCTTCTTAAAAGCAAAAAAACGGTAGAGAGAAAAGAGGAAGATGGATTCCTTGACAGATGATCTCTGGATGACTATATTTGCGCGATTACAGCTAAAGAGTGATGAGTCAACTCTTGGTCCAACAGCAAACCGAACATCAAACCGGCTAAG
>OVAY01001561.1:587-27664 GCA_900406395.1 Kernera saxatilis | reverse complement strand
TCTGCCGGGGCTGCGTTGGCTGGTGGTTGCCGGAGGAACGCCGGGATTGTGTTTTGGATTTGCAGAGGGGTCACCGTAATCCTCAACGTTCACCATCAACGACCTCCTTTCGATTTCAATCTTCTCAAATCCTAAAAACCAAAGGAAATCAATCAGAAATCCAAAATGAGATTGAAACGAAACAAAAAGACGAGATCCGAACCTGAAACGGAGAGAGAATTACGGGCTGAAGATGTAATTGTAAGCGTCAAAAGGAGAAACACAAGAAGACGAACTAGAAAACTCATCTCTCTCTCTCTTTGTCAAAAGCTTTATTTTTAATTTTGGAAGTAATCTTAAAAAAAATGGTCTGTTGGAGTGGTGGTGGATACATTTTCAAGATCAATCTTAACTTCGTCACGGCGTTTTACATTTTTCCTACTCGACTCTACATTTCCATCCGCTGGTTCTGACTCATTTTCAAGTGTCTGTTTTTGTCTTTTGGTATATTGATTGGATACGTGTTTTCTTCCATATTTATTGGATTGAGTCCTGTCTCCTGTGACAATGTTAAGATGAAGGCAATACCCAAAACAGAGTGCAAACTTCTCCACGAAACCCCAAAAAAAAAAAAACAGAGTAAAATAACAAAAGAAAGGGACTCTGCATCACCATAGAGTAAAAGGATCTCTCTTTATCAAAAATAGATGGTAGTCATGAAGGGGTTGAGCAAAAGAAAGCTGAAGATAGAAATTCAAGTTACATAGACACGACCGGTTTAGGACAAGACTACCAAAAAATGACTTCAATACTTTTCAAGATCAGATTAAACCTTATCAAAAACCAATCTATAATATTTGCTAACTCTTCTGTAAAAGAATAACTACACAAAACCACTAGTGATCCTAAAGAATGTCGAAGAAACAGAATCTGCAAGCACAACGACAAGTAAATCTTGTAAGTTTAAGCAACACCCAGATTTCAAATGTTTTTATCTTAAATCACCCAGAAAAAGAAAAAACATAAACACAACCGAAAGACAAAATTGAAACTTTAAATTATGAAAGCAGAGAAACTCTGAAAAAACAAGGATTAACTAAATAGGAAAATTGAGGATTCTCAATTGTGAAATCTAGTAACACAACATTCATATTTTGTCTGCAAATAACACATCATTCTTTAACAATATTCTGCGACCAAATGAGTACATGAACGAGCAAATTAAATCACAAATTATGATAACGATATTTTAGAGGCCTAAGATTAGGCCTTCAAGTGGATAGCAAGTTTGTAGAAGACACCATAAACACTTCAACGTCTGGCTGTTCTTCTGNTCAAAAGGAGAAACACAAGAAGACGAACTAGAAAACTCATCTCTCTCTCTCTCTCTTTGTGCAAAGCTTTATTTTTAATTTTGGAAGTAATCTTAAAAAATGGTCTGTTACAGATACAGAATCGTGTCCGTCGTATATTTATAAAGAAACGACAACTGTGTGTTTAATTGTGTTTATCCAAACTGATTTACCTCTCAAATCTCAAATCAATATATACGTTACATATATTCTTTTTTTATAATTAGAAAGGGAAAAGAAACTAAGAAAGTGCGCGGAGAAGATGACCAAGAAGATGAAGACACGTGTCAGGGATGAAGCGGGAGTGGGAGATGACGTGTGCAAGGAGTGGTGCCACGTATGTCACATCAGCGCCTAGCAAGTGGAAGTGTGGATGCATAAGATAGGGACTGTCACTGTGTGTCTGTGTGGGTTTCGTCAACGCTTATTACGAATTTACGATGATACCCCTTCTCCAGTTCTCCTACCCCAACCTTTTTTGCCCACCTATTCCTAGTGGGTACGCCTCTTAAACGGGTCAAACTCGTCCCCGCCTGACCCGTTTCGCAGTGGGTTACAAAATAGTATATTATGCATGTAATCCATTCCGCTTGATATTTTCGTTTTGTCATTTAAGCAGGCCTGCATTTAAGACATCTACAATAGTCTACTATAACTGAATTGCAATACAAAAACTAGAACTATGGTCTCTTAACTTTATAATGAATCTTTCAACTAATAGATCATCATAAATTTGTTAAAATAGAAAAAAAAATTTACAGTATTTTTATGAATGGTATATATTTCATTTATTTGGCGTTAAACACAAACCTAATATATACACACACATATATATATTAGTTTACGATGATACCCCTTAATCACAGCTCACAAAACAACAAATTTCAACGGCAATCGGGGATTCTTGAAGAGATGCTAAATTCGAAGCTAAACCAGTTTCTAATTCTTTGGAGAGCTCCTTAACCGAGTTCCTGAATAAACCAACAGGGAATGAATGAGAACCAAAAAAACAACTGTTGTATTGGTGGTGTAACAAGTTTTTCTAATTTTCATTTAAAAGTTAAAACCATAAAAGTGTTAATTAATTTACAAAGAATTGGAAGTTTATGAGTGATGGACCCGACAGCTATGAATATATGGTACACGTATCCATCTAGCATGCAACTTGGTCTCTTTGTTTAGACAGAATCTACGCCTTATATGTGTTACAAATATAAATCCGTGACAAGTGACAATGTCTTCAATTCTATAATGAAATTTCATATCTAGGAAATAATATTATATTATAAACAATTATAATTAATTAATCGTAAGTACATGCACCTATATATACACACCAGGTATACTTTTTATTGTTTTAAAGTAATTTATTGAAATTTGTGAGAAAAAGATAGATAGAGATTTAATGAGAGAGTGAGAAAGAGGCAGAGAGATTAAGAATTTCATGACCCGAGAGATGAGCATCAGTGAGTCATATCCACCAGATTTCCGGCGTGTAATCAACGACGGAGATCCTCCAGCTACGGCTGAGGTCGAACCGGTTCTTGACGAGGACAAGGATATGAATATTCATATCCCGGTTATCGATTTGGAGCGTTTGGACAAGGAGATACTAACAGAGGCATGCAGGGAGTGGGGAATATTCCGTTTGGAGAATCACGGAGTACCGTTGGCGTTGACTTCACGGCTTCAGGAGATCTCGGAGTCCCTGTTGAGTCTGCCGTTTGAGAACAAACGAGAGTTGTTCGCCGCCGTTAACTGTCCGTTATCGTATTTCTGGGGAACACCTGCTCTAAATCCTTCGGGGGATGCACTAAAGAGAGGAGCTCAAGCTGCGAACGTTAGCATGCTCGAAGGTTTCAACGTTCCTCTCTCTTCTCTCTCAAAGCTTCCAGCTTCTTCTTCTTCTTCTTCTTGTGATGATGATGCTCAACAGCCAAAACTCGAGTCTTTCAGGTAACAAATGACGTCATTTGGTTTCCTTAGCGAAATATTAAGTTTATTAATGGTTTTCCTAATTGATTAATTAATCAATCAATCAACACTAAAGTGCTCGATCAACTAATAAATTATAGGCTATATATAGCTAGCTAGGTAGACAAAAGCTAAATGGAGTTATTTAATTACGTGTATCAAATTTCGAGATGTGTTACATGTGCATGTGAATATTAAATCATACATCACTTTATGAAGTCCATTGAAAACACTGAGCACCTGATGAGGCTGTGAATGGATGAGTAGTAAAAGTAGTTTTTGAGAGTATTATCCGTTTGATCTGTTTTTACTATTTAATTTTCTATTCAGAGTTTGCGTTTTAAAAACGTATAAAAAGTGGTTTACACTCACATACATTTTGATCTGTTCTGTTTCCCAATAAATTTGAACCGCATTTTACCTGCTTGATCCGTTTGATTCGTTTAATCCGCATCTACTTGATCCGCTCTTTCGTTCGGAGCATGAAATGATAGTACTATAAGATATTATAAAAATATCACAGTGTGGGGGGGGTTGTTGACTAGAGTTGACGACGAACAGTGTGACATAGTGACACGTGCATGGGGATTGATTGACGAGATGTTTACTTTTTTCGTTTTGAGACTTTACTGAAATCTTTTTAAATCCGGGTTAGTGCTGATTTTATGAGACGTTTTCTGAAATTTAACAACTTGATTATAAGTTTGCAAAAAAAAAAAAAAACAACTTGTAAGTATGATCAAATCCAAATCCAATACTAACATTGTTTGAAGTTGAAATCCAAGTTTATAAAAACCACCCGGAATATAATATAATATGCCACGCAGTACATGTGTTCACACGTACACGTGATCTTCTGCGAGTGTTGATTTCAGGCTTTTCCGGATTTCAATCTTTTATTGTAACGCCTGTTAACCGTTTATGCACCTTTGTCATTTTACTAGAAGGCTTTTATTTTAATACTATGCACTATGCAGTTTTGGGTTTTTGATCCGTATATCTTCTCAAGTTAGATATCAAACAAACATGCTGACAAATAAAATTTTCAAACCCTAGTGTCGTATATCCACAGATAAAATTTCTCTCAATAGACTGTAAAAGTTTAAGACTGCGGATTTACTTGTCTAAAATTCGTTTTGGATCCACCATTATTTCTATTTCATTTGTATTCTTATATATTTCTTTTGTGACTTGTGAGCGTGCAGAGTGTTGATGGAGGAATATGGAAGGCACATAACTAGAATCGCTGTGTCTTTGTTTGAAGCTATAGCACAAACACTGAACCTAGAACTATCCGGTGACCGGAGATCAGAATACTTATCGGAGTCCACAGGGCTCATACGGGTTTACCGGTATCCCTGTAGCTCCTCCGGTGAGGCAGCCGGAGAAGCTCTGGGAATGGAAGTCCACACGGATAGTTCGTTGATCTCAATATTAAAAGAAGATGAAACTGGAGGGCTTGAGATCATGAAAGGTGAAGAATGGTTCCGTTTAAAACCTGTTGCTAATACTCTCATCGTCAATCTAGGAGATATGATGCAGGTAAACCTAAGCGTATTCATGAGTTCGGTCAGTTATATAATCATTCGATCGATGTATATATTACGAAATTATATATATATATATATATATATATACAGGCGATAAGCGACGATGAGTACAAGAGTGTGAAGCATAGAGTGAAGAAGAAGGATAGGAAGAGAGAGAGACACTCGGTGTGTTATTTTGTGTTCCCACAGAGAGATTGTGTGATTAAGTCATCAAACTATAAGGCGTTTACTTACTCAGATTTTGAAGCTCAAGTTCAGGCGGATGTTCAGTCTCTTGGAACCAAGATTGGCCTTCCTAGATTCACCCCTAAATCTCCACTCTTTCTCTGATCGCGTCCGAATATTTTAGCATCTAAATGGCTTATGGTTGAACAATCTCTAGAGTGTAGATACTAAAGTCTTGTCTCATCTTATCATCATGTATTCATGTACTAGAGTCTAGAGGTGTGGGATCCGGTTTACTTTGATTCCGTTTTGGGTTTTCAGTTTTACCCAAGTTGAGAATGAGAACATTCTTTTTGATGCATTTTTTTTGGGATTGGTTCGGTTTAGCTTTCGATTTGGATTCGGTTTGAATTAGATAATAAATAAATATTTAATATCTTTTAAATATATTTTTAAATAAAAAATAAAATAAATCGGTATGGGTCGATTTAAGAATCTGGGCCAGGCCTGCAGCGCATATGCCCTTTTTAAAAAAAAAGTATTGTTTTGGGTTTTCAGTTTTACCGAAGTTGAGAACATTCTCTTTGATGCTTTTTTTTGGGGTTGGTTCGGTTTAGCTTTCGATTTGGATTCGGTTTGATTTAGATAAATAAATAAATGTTTAATATCTTTTAAATATATTTTCAAAAAAAAAAAAAAATTAAATCGGTATGGGTCGGATGTAAAAATCTGGGCCGGGCCTGCGTTGCCCTTTTAAAAAAAATAAATTTATTGTTATTTTCTCAAATAATTTTGGGCTGGCCCTGATGATTTTAGAGCACTTGGTAATTCTTTGTCTCCATTTACAATTTACGTTCAAGGAGAGAGCTTAGGTGATAAATTTGGGTCTCCGATAGAGAGCAATTTCATTTCTATTCACAGCATATATATTTTTTTTTGGTTTAATATTCACAACATATATTTATTTAACACATTGTAGCCGAAAAAAATATTTTACTAGACACACTGTTGATTTATTGAATGTTAAAACGCTCTTTGTTTAAAAATAAACTGACGATTGATACCAAAAAAAAAAAAAAAACTAAAACTAAAACGACGATCCATCTACTATTTTTCTATTGTCATAGTGATATTTTAACAAACAGTATTTTAATATTTTTTAAATATATTATAACATAATAAAGCAATTGCTTTAGTGATAATTGCCATAATGAAGCAAATTAGTGGAATTTTGCGTTAGTGTGGAATTGCCATAATGAAGCGATTGGTATTAGTGGTTAGTGGACCACAACAACTAGCTTTTAAGCAAACATTTATTTTAATCAGCTGTTTGAACGAAATTGTTGATACGAAAATCACAAGTTTTATAATTTTGCTGATCTTAATCAATAATTTTTGTTCATCTCTTATTATCACGTGGCTTAGTATGACCAACTTACCGACACTTTATTTATTGATACACAAGTGATGAATGAGCATCTTCAACGAAACGACTAACGAGGCTCCAAGACGAACCGCACGAGCAGTCTCACGTGCTTGAAAACCTCTCCGGCACGATCGTGGAGCCGGACGGCACGAATGCCAGGCCTGAGCTCCGACAACGGAAGACATGTCTGGCCGGCGAAATCGTTCTGAGTGTTACTGTCGTAGTCTTTGACTGTGATATACAGAAGCGCTAGTTCAGGAACACGCAACGGAAACTCGAACTCCTTGTCCCAAACCGGAAACCATTCATCTGTATCTGTTTCTGTTCTGTAACTTGTTGTGTCCAAAGGTATCCCTGCGATTCCGATCTGAAAGAAAAAAAACTACAGGTAAGTCAGTGTAGATCATGTCGGTTTGACTTGAATGGCAAGAAACCTAATTAGGGCTCTTGAAATCTGAACTTCTTTAGTTATTTATTAGCTGCTTCATATGAGTGAACACTTGCCTTTGCGTAGAAATCGGGAGGAGAGTATCGATCAAAGTGATCTTGAGGAAAATCCAGATTCCATCCTTCTCCAGTGTAGATCTTCACCTAATCATACACCACAGAAACAAAACTAAGATGCATTCTTGCAGTTCAAGAAACGGATGTAAGGGAGACAGAGCATAAAAAGAGACATAGACAAAACCTTAAGAGTTGTCTTGATCTGGAGATTTTGACTGGAAGGGTCAAAGATTTCACCTCCAGGACCGTTGGAGAGCAAAACATCAGGCTTTTTCACATAGCCACATCCACCATTGGCTTTAAACATTCCTTGCATCATCCACAAGTGCTTCCCATGGCTCTACATTTACACAAAACAAGTATAATTGGTGTATGCAAAATCTTGCTTTTCTATTGAAAATCTATGTTTGTAGTAGAGAGGAGAGTGTGTTAAATCTTATACTTGCATATTGAAAGCAACCATTTGAGCACCATGAATCCATCCAACGAGAGGATCATAGTTTGATGAGTCGAATCGTGTAGTCTTCGGAAATATCCTCAGAATATTCCGCTGTGTGAACTTTACTAAATCGGATCCACGGGTTTTCACCAGAGTCTCAAGCCATTGCTCGCTCATGCTTAACCGTATGACTCGGTTCGGATCTCCATTCAAGCAGTTCTTCATTCCTCCTTTGCGGTTTCCAGCGTGAATCGAGATCAAGTCTCTGTATTCGATTGCTACAGTCTCCTCATCTTCGTCTTGAACCTGTTCTTCTGCATCTGCAATTTTCTGCCACAACACAAGAATCTCAGAAAACCATTAAGAAACCACTAATGGTTACTTTAACTTTGTTATTTTCTTTTTCTTACTTTATCTTTTACGGATTCATCCGCTGTTGACCCTTGAGAGATTTGGGTCTGAAGATACTCTTTTGGTGGCTTTGTTGAGATCAAAATCTTATTCTTGAGTGATTCTGGTGAAGGAAAACACTCTGTATATTCGTCCGTACATCGAAGCAATGTTCCTCCAAAAGTCTTACTCACCATCTACAAACATTTTCACCATCAATCAAACTCAGTGTTCTAAACAAGATTTTATGATTTAACAGAATCTTACCTTAGCGACTTTCTTCTGAAGATTTGGAGGCAGATGGTCTTCTAAAGTAAGCACAACAGGATAATCAGACACCTGAAACGCGTTCTCCTTAACCGCGTTAAGACATTTCTGCAGATCTTCGGTACTCGTTAACGTCCTGAGATCATCAGCAAAACAAATCAAGAAATTGTATAGCGACTTCTCTAAGGACCAAATTATAGAGTGATCCAAGAAGGGTTTTTATGGTAAGATTCAGACCCGCCATGACGAACTTCAGCTTCGTTTCCCGAAGAGTTAGGCCATAAATCAAGCTCAATAACACGAACACCTTTTCTCAGAGCCTTCACAATCGGTTCAATACTGCTTCTACTGTTCAGCTGATTCCCAGTCAAGTAAGAGTTATGACCCGTGTACAAGAAGTAATGCGATAAAGGCTGATTCATATCTTGCCAAACCTGAAAACCAAAATCCCATAGAAACAGATATAACTCAATAATATTCTCTCACTCTCGAGTAAACAGATCTTATCCTAAACTTTACCTCGCGGGTCAGAGGCAATGGAGAGTTGAAATCACTGAGAAGATAACGGTAGAATCCTTCAAGATGAAGTCCTCGAGGATGGAAAACGCCGTGATGTTTGAGTCTGTGGAATATATCCTTCACGTAGTTTGAATCTGCATGTTTTTCTCCTTGAACTTGGATCACGAATCTGAGCATCTCATCTGCAGACATCCTGCCGTTTTGGGAGTACTCGTCGAAGAGTGTCTTGATTTCTTCAGGTGGCTCGCTTGATTTCACCTTGAAGCTTCTTACACAACAGAAACACACTTTGAATGATTCCTTCATTTTTTTTTTTGGGGTAAAAGTTAAGCCAGAGAGAGAAAAGAAACTGAGAGATTTTGTTTGTTGCTCTTGTTTGTGAAACACATGTATTCTTCAAATAAAGTGAGAACTTGTTCTGATGTAATGGATCTCAAGGAACCTCAATAATAGTGATCTGAGAATTTTTCTTATTACAAAAGTAAAAAAATCAAAAGCAGAGAGATGATCTGTCGGCTGTCTGAATTGAAGTTAGTATTTAAGGCCAAACAGAGCCGTTGACTAAAAGCAGAACCATTGACCAAATGTTTTTTTTAAACGTGGTAGAGTGTCTAGCCAATAGCTTAGAAACTGGTGGTGGTAAGCTCGTCACCGACCCTATTAGTATTACCATATTAAAAGATCCAACCTTTTTTTTTTTTTGGCCATAGATGATAGATCCAAACCTTTTTTTTTATTTTATCATTTATTATCATATAAAACAGAGCATGTATTGTCAACTTTATTGATTTATTATCATATCAAACAAATACTTTATTGTCAATCCGAATTTATTATCAACACTGTTGATGATGTGATTATAGGCCACTGCTCATAACGATGGAAAAGTATTCAAACTCCTACTTCTACTCTACATGTGGTTTACTATTTTTCATTTGTCTTTTTTTTTTTTGCTAATTTTTTTTCATTTGTCTTTCTTCGAATAAGCACATGGTTTTGATAAAAACATATCACATGCTTAAAAAAAATAAAATCAAATGCTTTAAAACTTCATGGATAGAACTTATTGAAAAGATTATAGGAATGAGGATTCTCTTAATATTAAAGCATCAATTGTCTTACCCAATATGGTTTCTATTTCCTTTTGTCTTGCATTTGTTTATGTGCTGTTCTCCATTATTGTATGTCGAAGAATCTATTGCTTTTTTTGGTGTCTTGTTAGTTCTAGGGATCTTGTTCTCTAAATCATTCACAGATTATCTACTAAAAAGACAATACTCGTTTTGATGCGAACCTTGTATACATTACATTCTATGCAACTTTGGAGCTAAACACATGGACAAACCTTTTTTTAACGTTTGTTGTCTCCGCGAATTTAAGAATCGAAGTATCCAAATCTCATATTTCTTAAACGACTTATAATGAGCATTGTAAAAGATATAACATGTGTAATGAAGCTTTGTTTCAGATGTGCTCAACTATACAAAGGCCCATTAACAAAAGCCCAAATCGTTAGAAGATGTCGCACTTTAACGTTGGTCATTTCCGATAAATCAAGCATCTGTATATATATACACCGTTCATTTTCACAAATTCTGGAATGCGATACAAGAGAAGAGACGTTTTACAATACAAAGATTCAATCACATACTGTCTCGTTTTTGTTAGAATCAAAGTGTTGTTGTTGTTGTTGTCTAGGTTGCCTTAAAAGCTCTATCAACGCCTCAGCCTTTTGCTTAGCTCTACTCTTGCTGGTCTGCGACAGTGCCACAAGCGGAGGAATCGCTCCTTCACGAGCCACCATGGTTCGATACACAACACTCTCCTCACAAAGCTGCAACAATATCGACACACCCATCTCTTTCTGTCTCTGTGTTCCCGCTTCCACGATCTCCACCAGCACCGGAACTCCTCCTTCCTCCACCACCGCCGGCTTCGATTCCGGCAACGACATTAGCAGATTCATCACGAACGCCGATTTGTCCACCATGTTCGATTCGAAATCAGCCATCAACTCCACCAACGGCTTCATAATCCCCGATTGTACGGCCCTGATTTTGTTCTCCTTCGCTGAGCACAACGAGTAGAGAGCCGTCGACGCGTCTTTCTTCGCTCGGAATCCGCCTGTTTCTAGAAGATTCACGAGGAGAGGGATCGCTCCCGATCTTCCGATGGCGATTTTGTTGTCCTCGATCTGAGATAGCCGGAGCAGAGCGCAAGCAGCGTTCTCCTTAGCCGTCGGTGTCCCCAATTTCAACGCCCTAACGAGAGGCTTAATCGCACCGGAAGAAGCAATCAGGTCCTTGTTCTCGTCGCAGAGGGAGAGATTCAGAATAGCTGTGACGCCGTACTCCTGAAGCTGAGGATCGGAAGAAGAGATCAGAGAAATCAGCGGTTTGATCGCGCCGGCTTGAGCGATTTTGATCCGATTCTCTGGTTTGTTCTTGGATAAGAGCCTGATCTCCATGGCAGCTTGCTTCTGCTCATCCATCGAGCAGGAAGAGTCGAGATGCGCTACAAGATATCGGATCAAATCATCGGAATTCTCAATGGCACAGGAGAGTAAGAGTCGTCGGCTCTCGGAGGAAGCCGTTGGAAACTCGCCGGATCTGTCGCTGTTACAATCGCTGAAAGCAGAGGAATCATCGTTGACACTTAAATCGCTGAATTTCCGATCGATATAGGTGAAGCCGGCGCCATTCTCCATCGCCATGAGATCGAATTTGCTTTCGGCTCAGGTTGTTTAGTCACAGCATCAAAACGTGGGAATGAGATTAGGGGTTTTGTCTTTAGAATTAGCAGTGTGAGGATTATTTGTTTGGATGCAATTACAGAGAAAGGAAAGAGAGAGTGAACGTGGATATTTTACTCAATTAATTAATTAAATATTAAATCCCACCAATACGATATCAGCAAATTAAATCCCACCAATACGATATCAACAAACAAAACTAGGAGTCAATCAAATCAAAAAATCCGTTGTCAAAACAAGACCAAGTCACCCAACTCTTATTTTTCAATCTTTTTGTAACTGAATCAAACCGGAAGGAGTCTAATAAGTATATTGATGCAAATTTCAATAGAAAATAAATTAGCACAACAATTCGAGTTTTCATTTTATTTTTCTCAGGTAATGTAGCAAATAATTAAACAAAATACGATATTTAATTATTGGCTGGAATTATGGGGGGATTCGGATTCGTGGATGGGATGTGCGAGTGCAGTCCAGTGTAGGTGGTGACGACCACACCTTCGTCCATGGTTAGTCTCTGAACTTGTCTTGTCGCTTCGCATCCTTCACTGTCTCTATATTCGCACATATACTAGTACCTGCACTGCAAACTAATGTGTTATGTTGTATTTGTATATAGTTTGACTTTTGTATTTGGTAATCTAAACTGGTCCAAGATGCTATTTTATAACATTGATTTACAAAGAAAAAATAACCAAAAATATTGACAGTGTTACTTAAAAATCAAAATGACAAAATTATTTTATTAAATTAAATTATATTTCACCACCTATTTTATTTTATTTTCTTTTGGTAAAATGTTTATTTAAAAAGTCTTATTTTGGATCCTATTTTGATATTCCATGCTCAAACACGGCTTCTACACAAAACCCTATAAAAAAGTTATCTAAAATACTGCAATTATTATCCACATTGTTTGTTCCCTTGGCTGTTTGCATTTCCATTTCCATATTATAGTATTCTAAAAATTAGTCAGGCCTTAAGCCTTAAGTGAAAGTTGATGTATATAAATCTCCATTAAGTGGTCAAAACATATCAATTAAGGATATTATTTCTATTGTTAAAAAAATGAAACTTAAAGATAAGCAAAACTCAACCAAGCTGTGAGCAACGTAGAAAAAAAAAAGATTAAATAATATGATTCCTTATATGTACGGATATTGGGTAGCATCCCTTTGTATTTGCTTGGGTCATTGATTTTTATCTGCCGTAAAAGCTTCTCTACCACAAACTCTTTGAAGGATAATAATAAGAAGAAAGAAACTCTGTTTTTAAACAAACTGAAACCGCATGAGGAGTGTAACTGCAACTAGTCTCTCGCCTTTGCGATCATACAACGGAACAGACCGTATGCCCTGTCTCAGCTCTGCCACAGGCAAACATGTCTGGCCCGAGAAATCGTCCTTCTCTGGCATGTTGTAGTCGTGAACTTCTATTCTGAGCAACGCGAGCTCGGGTACTGTAAGCTGAAACTCAAACTCCTCGTCCCAAAAAGGCTCCCACGTTTTGTCTTCTTTCTTTGTTTTCTTCATTACCTTATCAGCTCTTACTCCTGTTATCCCCACCTGGTTTCACACAAAAAGTGAAATCCACATGAAACAGAGAGAAAACAGAGCCAGAGTAGAGAATCAACTGTGTCGTAAAGAATCTAAATAAAAGAATTTCAAGTCTTTCTTGTATTTATAATTCTTTCAAAATGTAAACAGAGCCAATTAAGTTGCTTACCCTTGCGTAGAAGTTAGGAGAAGACCAATTGTTGAAACATGTTCGCGGGAAACCAGAGTCCCATCCTTTTCCCATGTACACTTTCACTTTCAGAGATGTCTTTATGGGTAATTTCCCTTTCGGGTCAAACACTTCTCCATCGGGACCTTTGTTCATCATAAAGTCCGGTTTTTTCACGTACCCGCATCCACCATTCGCCCTGAACATCCCGTGCATCATCCAGAGAGCTCTTCCATAGCCCTGCAAATCAGAGACCCAAGATTGATCAATGTGTTGAGATTTTCCTAAAGTGTTGAAAAGGCTTGAGAGAAATAAAAAAAAAGAACTGCAAACCTGCATGTTGAAAGCAACCATTTGAGCTCCGTACATCCAACCGCTGAAGGGTTTGTAGTTGGAAGAGGTTACTCGAGTGGCCTTGGGATATATCCTCAACAGATTATTCTGTGTGAATCTAGATGATGATTCTAGTTAGCTTAGAGCAAGAAACAAAAAAAAAGAATTAGCTCAAAGCAATAGCCTCTTTGAATGGTGATGTGAATACTTACTTCATGACTTCGGTTCCATACATTTCGGTGGCTTTCTTGAACTTCTGCTCCCTCAAACTCAGCCTTCTAACTCCACCATTATCAATCGTAAGTGCTTCCTTCAATCCTCTTTTAGCATTTCCAGAAGGAATCAATATCAGGCGACTATAGGTGAGGAGACCCAAGTTGTTGGATTCTTGATCAAATCCATCCTCCTCATTTTTGGCCTCGCTTGTTGCCTCCTCAATCTACACAAAGTCATTGCAAAGCAAAGAGAAGAAATTTAAGATGACATTGAGAAATTAAAAATCCGAAATATGAATTGCAAGTACCCTCTCTTCGTCTACTTGGTCGGCTGAAACATCTGATGACTCCTTTCCAGATACATCTGACTCGGAATCCTTTTCCTTTTTCAAGTTCCCTTTGGGAAGCTTTGTGGATATTACAACTCTGTACTTGAGATCTTCTGGTGATGGGAACTCTTTTAAACCGCCAGACTCGGGAAAATACACCATATCCATGAATGTCTCTTTCATCATCTGACAAAAAAAGGAGTAAATTTCAATATCTTCAAGAACTTCTGAAACTGACATGACAATGGATCCTCATTCTGTATCAAGAAAGCACCTCGGCAGCTTTGGCTTGAAGATTTGGGGTCAAATGATCTTCCAGGGTTAAGATCACAGGGTATGCTGATGCAGAAAAGGCATGATCTTTAATAGATCTCAGGCATTTGATCAGTTCCACTGGAGGTGTCCATGCCCTAAAACTAAAAGCATCAAACATACACTCTTTTTTTTTTCCGACAAACTTTCAACCTAGAAATCAGAAACATGCATCATAAGACAACGACATACCAGCCATGGAGAACAAGTATGTCGTCCTTAGTAGAGTTAGGCCACAGGTCAAGTTCAAGAGCTCGAACACCTCTCATTAATGCCTTAATGAGAGGTAAATCGCTGCATTCGCTGTTGATCTGATTCCCAGTCAGATACGAATTATGGCTCGTGTAAATGAAATAGTGGGACAAGGGAGAGGCCATGTCTTGATGCACCTGAAACAACAAAAGCTCAAAGATTGAAACTTTCCATGTTGCAAGAAAAAGGAAGACATTAGGAGATAGAATACCTTACTAACAATTGGATGATTGAGATCATCTGAGAACAAGAAACTGAAGAAATCATCGAGGTTCAGCTTATGCCTCAAGAACTTAGTGATATGATGTCTTTCACACGTGATTGTTTCAATGATCTTCTCTGCATCTGAAACCAACACCTCTTTCTCGTTCTGCACCTCAACCAAGAACCGACACAGTTGCTCTGCCGTCATGTGGTTCCCGCCCTCCGTAAATTCTGCAAACGCCGTCACCACATCCGGAGGTGGAGCTCCTCTGTTCATCCTCAACTTGTCACCGAAACACAAACCCATTTTGTATCTCCCCATCTCTCTCTTCATCTCAGGTCTTTGGTATCCCCAAATCAAAATCTCAGTTCAAGAAAAGCCAACAAGATACTTCACAATCACACAAGTTATCCTTTCACCAGCCAATCTCTATTTATATTTTTCATCACCTGGATTCTCTTGGTTAATAAACAATGGACAACTCCTGCATATTTAACATGATGTTCATATTGGTTTCTTCCATACTTTATTATAATAATAGTGGTATCCCTCTTTTTGCTCAGTGCTCTAAGCTTTCCTCTTCTTTTTCCATATATTCCCAGCCGAGAGACTCATGTTGAAAAACCTCACTTTCCAAAAACCAGCTTAAACAAATATTATGGTATCAAATTCCAGAAGCATATGATGTCGCTCAGGGAAGCTTCATGGATTCAACGATTGGGTTTCTCACACTTTTCATTTTCTTTCTTTCCTTTCACATTTCACGGTACTCAAAACCTCTCAAGTCACTGTTAATATGCTCCTAAAGTCTTTGAAGAATCTCAAAACATCTGTAAGTTACCAAAATTTCCAAAGATAAAATAGAATCAAGAATCTATCTTTCTTCACTGATAAGCATATATGGGTGGTGTGGTCTCTGTCTACGGATTAAGAATAAATACCTTTAGATTATTAAATGTAAAGCAAGGCTAAAATATTGATTAATTAGCATAAAGAGATTCATATAACAACAAAAGATTCCAGAATATATACTCTACTTCAGAATTTCACGTGTTTAGTTCAGCAAACAGAGAGACAAAGGCTTAAATAACTATTAATGTAACTAAAGATATGAAGCTTCTTGATCTATAACTTTATTAAGCTATCCAATACCAAATGATCCAGAAAAAGAATAAAGAGATTATGTTTTTATGCTAAGATAAGAAATGCTTACTAATGTTATTATAACTTCACAAGAAATTCTTATTAAACAAAACTTCATCCCAAGAAACTGATAACATATAAATAAACGAAACCATAGAGAAAAGGAATGCAAAAGATCTCTATGTCTCTCAGGTAAAATTCGATTTTTTATTTCTAAGAATACATACAACACAACATATCGAATAAAGAAGAGAAGATATAAATCTAGATGGATACACGCACCAAAAATGGGGTCTCAGACAAACTCGAAGCGCATAAGAAGCCGTGTGAAGCTGTATTTCTCTCCCTTTCGATTGAAGAGTGGAACAGCGCGTATGCCTTGCCTTAACTCGGAGACTGGTAAACAAGTTTGGCCTCCAAAATCGTCTTTTTCATTTGCGTCGTATTCATGCACTTCAACACGTAGCAGAGCAAGTTCAGGAACAGTTAACTGGAATATGAACTCCTCATTCCAAATGGGTGTCCACGTATCATACTTTACTTCTGTTTTCTTCATCGCCTCATCAACAGGTGCTCCAGCAATACCCACCTGTATTGACCAAAGTTTAAATTCCATTCAAGATCAAGATAAGGGAGAAAAAAGAAGGAAAAATCAAGATTGGAGTACACATACTCTCACGAAGAAGTCTGGAGGAGAATAGAGATCAAAGTGAGTTTTGTTGAAGTCCAGGTGCCATCCATCTCCCATACAGACTTTCACCTGCCATTGTTAAATGTTAAGCACGATAGTATGGAGGCGTTAGGAGATGGAACCAACGGATGTTCAACTCTATAGCATAACTAACCTTTAAAGTTTTCTTTGGAGAGGAATTTTCGTTGGGATCAAAAACTTGTCCTTTAGGACCTACATTCATAAGAAAATCTGGCTTCTTGACATAACCACACCCTCCATTCGCTCGAAACATTCCTTGCATCAGCCACAATGCTCTTCCATACCCCTGCATTTATGTTTTTTAAAAGTATTATATTAGCTTCATAACTGTAAAACCCGGACGACTATATAAAAAAATGAAGATTTGCGATAAACCTGCATGTTGAATGCAATCATTTGAGCTCCACTCATCCAACCGATCTGAGGTTTATAGTTGGAAGAGTTAAACCTTGTTCCTTTGGGATATATCCTCAGAAAATTCTTCTGGGTGAATCTGCTCAGTTTCGAGGTTTTTAATACGTTAACTTGAAATAAGCAACACTAGCTATATAGTGCTTGTTTAGCATGTGATATTTTATATACCTGATAACGTCTGTACCATACGATGCTACAGCTTTCTCAAGTAATTGCTCACTCAGACTGAGTCGCCTGATTTTATCTGGACCAACCTTTAAAGCCATCCGTAAGCCTCCCTTTGGCTTCCCGGCGTGGATGGCAATAAGGCGCTTGTATTCTGGTGCTTGAAATTGGCATGATGTATCAAAATCACGAGAACCCCTCTCTTCATCATCTTGATTGAGATAATTTATACTATTTGAGACCTGAAATCAATCAAAAAGTGATATGAATTGGAGAAAATGAACATGCAGTCAAATCAAAGCCCTTGATGGTATTGAAGTTAGAGAAATTACAAACCTTCTCGAGATCAGATTGCGTGGATACAAGATCTTCTGGCTCTTTGCCCCATACATCCTCATCTGAATCCTTCCCTTTCTCTCCATTATCTTTTTCTTTCGCATCGTTAGCTTCTAAGTACTCCTTTGGAGGTTTTGTTGATATTAGAATCTTTTCCTTCAACTCTTCTGGAGAAGGAAATTCTTTGGAATTTTCAGAATCATGATAATACAACATATCTCCAAATGTCTGAGTTATCATCTGTGGAGCAGCAAAGAATTGCAGTATTCATATATATTCATATACACAGATGAAATCATGAACTTTTAAGGCCTAAGACTATATTGGATGGAGAAAAACCTTGGCAACTTTAGATTGAAGTTTAGGCGTGAGATGGTCTTCGAGAGTAATAATAACAGGATACTTTGAAGTAGCAAAGGCATGAGCTTTAATGGATTCCAAACATTTCCCCAATTTAACGGCCTTCGTCAAGGTCCTGAAGTTTCATCAAAGTGAGAAACATGATAATAACGGTCCATGGAACCAACCCATCCATATGGACTAAGCAAGAGCCAAACTGAATATATACCTTCCATGCTTAACACAGACATCATCGTTACCACGTGGCCAGAGATCCAACTCAACCACCCTCACGCCTCGTCTCAACGCATCTGAAATGGGAAGGTCACTGCAGTTGCTACTGAGCTGATTTCCAGTTAAGTAAGAATTGTGGCCTGTGTATATAAAGTAATGTGACAGAGGAGCATCCATGTTATGCTGGACCTGACAAAATGGTTAAAACCACATATCAAATATCACTGAAGAATTGAGAATCTGAATCTTTGCACTTAGGATGCTAACCCAGACTTGTAGCTACAGAGCTAAAAGATCTCCAAAAGTAAGCAACTCCTAGAATAGAAAGGATCCATAAATTGAATTTCCTAAATCTAGACAGTTGAATCAAACATTCAGATTCCAGAATTTCAGTAGCAGAGTAAACCAAAAACATATAATTGAGAAATTTTTATCCCCTTCCCATTCAAAGTGACCAAAAGAGCGGATTTTTATATATGTTGATCAACTAATTTAGGTCGGAAAATCCACTAATTTAGGCGATGAGAGAGAAAACCTCCCAAAAAAATTCCGACATTTTCCGGTAAAATCAACATAGAAAATTTCCAAAGTCGTAATCTTTCTTTGTCAATCTGGTCAACAAACAAACACCATCAACCCCAGATTTCCGAAAATCCGAGACTTTTTTGCTTATTTTCCAGGAAAATGGAAAATAAAAAACAGTTGACTCCAGAAAAGCTAACCTGATCGCCGATGGGAGGATTGAGATCAGTGGAAAAGAGAAAGTAGTTGAAATCCTCAAGAGTGAGGTTTCGTCTAGTGAACTTTGCAATGTGGTGTTTCCGGCGAAGCACCTCGTCGACGATCCTCTCCGCCTCCTCGAGACTCAATCCTCCTCCTCCTTCCTCCGCCATGAGTTTCTGTAGCTGCTCCGGCGACATGTGAGCCTCACCCTCCGCGTATTTCTCAAACACATCCCTGACGTCATCAACAGGACCAGGCTCCGTGACCCTGAACTTCCTCGTGAAGATCAGACACATTCTGTAACTACCCATCTCTGTGTCTGTATCACTGTATGTATATATGTATATGTGTATGTATCGTCCTGTTTAGATCCAAGAAGGTGGAAAGGTGATGCCTTTTGGCTGTTCTACTTTTATATACTCATATCATTCCTGAAATTTAATTTAATTTTAGTTGGAAAACATTTCAGATTATTTCCTCGTCAAACCTCTACAGTGTACACGCTCACGTCTGAACACAAAAAAACAAAAACAAAAACTTTTTTTACTGAATCTCGTATTTTCTGTAATTATGTAATCATCCTCGTTAATTCTAAACCCAGAGGAAAAATGATACTAAAGGAGTAAAACTTTCCAACTCCCATGTTAAAGAAAAAAAAAGGTAATACCGAGACACACATATCGCCAGGTGTTCATTGTTCCCCATAAAAATAAAAATAAAAACCTAATACGAAGAAGAAAAGAAGAAAACAAAAGTTACTGTTATTTTGTTTCAGATTTGCTGCGAAGTGTGAACACGGAATAGAGATTATTTTTTGAAAACCGATTTCAGATATGTTGAAATAACAAGGCAACAAAAGGGAAAAAAAGTAAGTATTGGTTACATTGGTGGGACAGATACAGATCTAAAGTGTTTGTTTTGTTCTGTTTTGTCTTTTCCAATCCACTTTTAGGCACACAAAAAAAATAGAAGGAATTATCTCGCTTTGTTAATAATACTAAAAGTAAAAAAAAACGTATGGTCTCAGACTATGAGAAAACAAAATTGTATTTATGATCCAGCTACAGAAAATAATATACTGGAAGATTGGGCCAGAAAAAGTTAACAATATTTAAATAGAAATCAAATACTTTAGTGTGAATAGAAACGTGCTTAATTAATTGAGACTGACATTAATGTTTATTAAACCCAGAATTATCTTAGCTGGACAGGAGTAATGTATGTGACATGCTTATGGTTTGTTTTGAGTTTTGACTAAGATAAAGAAAAGACATTTGTGTAATTAAAAAATCATTACTATCCGACCCGGCTAGCAGCGTATCAATTATACCACCAAGTACCATTTTATACCGACAAGCAAGTTGAGTAGTAGTTTAATGGGCCGTAACCATAGTTCAATAGCCCATTACTGTTCTATAAAGATCTCGGGCCCAAATTATGCTATCAAGTACCACGTACAATTGTATCCCGACAAGCCAGGTGGCGGAATCTGATTGGATATCGACGTGGTCTTGTTATGCGCAGGTGAACCAAAAAAAAGGGGACTCTGGAGAGAAAACACTTTGCACGGTGCGAGATGGCGAGCTCAGTGACGCTGCTTCTATGGAGTCTTCTTCTTCTGGGAACCCTAAGCGCTATTCAGGTGTATTCTTTGTTTCCGTGCGCTTTTTTTTTCTCACTATTCGATCGATTTTCAGCAAATATGTTTTATTGGCTTCTCAGATTATGGACGATCTAGATATACCGAATTGAGTGCGATTTGTTATGGTGAATTTTTTTCTTAGGTTTTCATTGTGATTTTCTTTGATATGCAACATTAGTTTCCATCATCGCGAGTTAAAGTTCTGTAATCCGATTTTCAATGGTTGAATTACCGACGTAAGAGATTCAGGAAAGTGGAACAACCATATGGGGATTTGGAAATTCTGAGTTTGTGCATTAAGATGTGATTAGATTCAACATCATTGAATTGGTGTTTGCCGAGAGCTAGCATGAAGTGCGCCTCATGTGTGTCCAAATCTTTGGAATGATAAAAATATTACGAAACGGCTTCTAGTGCTTTTATTGATTTCTGGATGTTTGGTTTCATCTTTCAGGCCAAAAAGTCGAAGGAAAACTTAAAGGAGATCACACACAAGGTTTATTTTGATGTCGAAATTGATGGAAAAGAAGCTGGTATCACCTTGATCCTGAGTTTTTTTTTTCTTATGATGCATGTTGATGCACTTAGTTTTACATGAATTTTTTTTTTGATTTCCTTTTTCTTATTCGTTCTTGTCTTGTCCGTTGTTTTCCCCTGAAAGCTTCTCTTACCGACTGATGATTTTTGTTCAGGTCGTATTGTCATGGGTCTATTTGGCAAGACAGTCCCCAAAACTGCAGGTACCCTTAACCCTTGACATGTTTCTTGTACCATTGGTTCTTGATTGCAAGCTTAGGTATGAGCGAGATATTCATAAGAGGACTTACTTCCTGAAATTTTTGTCTCTGCAGAGAACTTCCGAGCTTTGTGCACAGGTATGGAAACAAAATGATGTTCATTATAACCATGTTTTCCGCCATCACTTCTTAGCACAGCAGTGTATCTACCTTGAAATGAAAGCTTACATGAACCGTATACTCGTTTATTCACAGGGGAAAAAGGAATAGGTAAGAAAGGGAAGGCTCTCCATTACAAGGGGAGTTCATTCCATAGGATCATACCAAGCTTTATGCTTCAAGGAGGCGACTTTACACATGGAAATGGAATGGGAGGAGAATCCATCTATGGTGAGACGTTTGCTGATGAGAACTTCAAACTCAAGCATACTGGTCCAGGTGAGGGCTTCTTCAGTATTCTGTGTTTACAACGTGATCGGCTCTTTGCCCGTGTGAGGTTTTAGCCTGATCAATTGTTTTCCTTTTTTCACAGGGTTTCTATCAATGGCAAACGCCGGTGAAGACACCAACGGATCACAGTTTTTCATCACAACAGTAACAACAAGCTGGTGAGTACAGAATCAGCAGGATTTCAAAGACATAAACCGATATTGTTGTTTCCAGTCTTGTGATTAGAAAGCTCGGGAGTTTATACAGGTTGGACGGGAGGCATGTAGTATTCGGGAAGGTAGTGACGGGAATGGACGTGGTGTACAAGATCGAAGCTGAAGGGAATCAGAGTGGAACTCCTAAGAGTAAAGTGGTGATTGTGGACAGTGGTGAGCTTCCTCTATAACTCAACTCTCCTGGAGTTTCCTCCATCTGATCCTCCGTTGATGTGAGCTTTGTGTTAAAACGACTCTCTGAGTCACTTATGAAAGATTCCACCGTGGTGGTTTTATTTCTTCCGTCTGCTTTTGACTTTTTTATTAACTCAAAGCTAAAATTTAAATAGAATTTATTTATGTCTGTCTGATGCATAAATGTCATAACGTCGTACCAAGTTCTTCATCGATGAGCCTAGCAAGCCCCGCACTTAACGCGTTTTTTTTGTTACTACTATATATATGTTTAAATATTCTCAAAGTTTTATAATTAGAAGAATTGTGTTCTAAACTACCAATATGTATCTATAGACCGTACCAGATTCTTCATCATATCCCTTGTAAAGGTTGAAATTTGCGTTTTTATTATTTCTGTTTTTGTTTCTTTAATCTCCTCAATATTTTCACTACTTTCTTTCTAACAATCGCTACTAATATTTAAACCAAATAAAAAGTTTACGAAAAATATACATACTGTCGGTGTCAGCCAAAGTGTTTCATAACTTAGACAACGTAAAAAAAATAGAAAAGGAGAATTAAGGAAGCGAAGTTTTGCTCAACATTTACTTTAACACACAGAGCTAGCATCAGATATAGACAAACGATTACAGTTTTAAGATCTAAAGCTAAAACCTGAGTTTAGTTTTAGTTTTAACTTACTCAGTGTCACTCTCTGTGTCTAAGAAACTGAACTCTCTACTACATCCCTCAAGCTTGATCAGCAATGTCCCTCTGTTCTCTTCACAATACCCAACTCCTTCTCTTTCTAGCAGCTTTGTCACCTGAGCATCCATAAATAACCATTATACCTTAACTGCAATACTAAATTCTTGGTTCATGCACACAATCAATCAGATTTCATATCACTTACCAATATTGGTTCTAGAGTTTTGATTCCCATTCGGTTTAAATGTGAAAGGGTGTTAAAGAAACTTACCGATTGTTTCACCTTCGACTTCCCATACCCATTAGACCCACATCCTGTGATCACTCGTAGTGTCTGAATGGCTGGATCATTTCACAATTGTTAGAAGGATAGGAATATCTCGGCTTTTATGAAGACAAGACTAAGCGATGATGATCTCTTATAGAAGAAAAACTTGTAACTGAGTTTGGTAAGTACACTTACAAGGGACATATGATCCAAGTAAGAGATGTAGCTTCAATAGTTTCATTGCTTGTTTAACGTGCTGACCATGCAGATCAATGGTTATCACATTCTCTATACCCTTGTTTCTGCATAACCATAGATGCAACAATGGCTTAGTCCACAACAAAATGATAGCTGAAAGAATATCAGCATAACTTCTATAATGCCTCAAAACAGCTAACCTCGCAATGAATATATCTTGGCTTGCCCTCTCATCTGCCCGTTGAGCTAATTTAGATGCCGCTCTCCCCTATAAGAATAAGGACATACGTTTATGTCTCACTTCCAAAAAAGTTGCCCTAATAGCATTAAACATATATCATGACATGCACCTTGTCAGAAAGGTAAGCCGCATGAGCCCTCCCTCCTTTCGAATATGCTTCTGCAGCCTTCAACCAAGTGATAAATGCATTAGTTGGTATTTTGTTGAGGGACCACCAGTAGATGCAAAACTTACTTTTTGATAGTAGGACTTCGTAACATTCCACTGGTCATTTGCACCTTTTCTAAGTTCATGATATCCGTCATTCTTCACTGCAACACATGTATGCATAGATTGGTAATCCATTTTATGAGTAAGAAAGAATAATTCAAGAGTTGCAGCACAAACAAGCAGTTGAGACCTCAGATGTTTTTGCCAATGACACCATAGCAAAAATTGCCACGTGTTTCATCGGGTAAAACAACATACATCAGAAGCTCGGAGCCTGCAAACTCATGGCAGAATGAGCCTGCTATTTGCAGCCAAATAAGCAAATACTAAAATCAATAAGAAAATCATAGTAAAATACCAAAATTATGAGCCGGAGACCCTTCACCGCTAGATGAAGAAGCATCAATGCCAAGTGACTGCATTTTCTTCGCGACATTCCTCCAACTCATTGTCTTTGGTTCGTGTTTAGTACTCTGGGGAATGTTGAACAAAGACTCCAACACCTTTTGAGGAAGACCAAGCTCATTACTTCCTTGGCTAGTTGCAAAAGGATCTTCAGAACCCATGAGAGCTTTTGAGTAATCCCTACAATGAGGAAAAAAAAAACAGGCATATTTTTAGTTTTGACTTTTTCCACAATGTTGAATCAAAGCAATTATATTGTAAGTTTTGGCTGTCTCAGGAGTAATTTAAACATCATGTGTTCATGAACTGAATCCTCCACCATGAAATAGTTCCGTCTGTTGTTCTTTTGTAGAGATGAAAAGGATTAAGGAAAAGTTGCAAGGAGCTAGTTATCCTGTAACTAATGTGTGAATCAACTACGATAATTCCAGAACTAGTGAATAGCAATAACCAGAAGAAGGCCTAAGAATCAAATGGCAGTACCTTTGACTATAGCCTATACCCCAGAAACTTAGTTCACTTTCAGAAGTATCAGTATCAAATGATGTCTCTGCCAGCTGCTAAATAATGTTAGGAGATTGCACTTTATTCTATCGTGTAGGAGAACAAAATAAACAGATTTGCCAAGAAAAAGAAAAAGCAATAACTTACACTATCGCTGACACCTATGCCGGAACATTTACCACTCAATGAATTATCAGTTGATGAAGAAGACATGTCAAGCAAGACATTCAAGGCCTAAGAAGAAAAGAATATAAGCTTAAAAATAAATGGCCGGGCCAGCATCAGCATATTTCAGGGACCTTTCCTGTCAACATACCAATACTTCCCCATGTAAGTTTGAAGACAATCTGCTTACCATGTCGACATCGTAGCCACATTGACCTGCAAAAAGGGAGACTTGATGTCAATTTGTTGAACAATTAAGCATCTCCTGTATGTTATAACTCTTAGGCAAAGAGAAAGTACGAAGCAACGGGAGAGTAATACGTAATCCTATAACTATTGAGGATCATTCCGTTCCAAAATCATCTTATCCCAGGGAGAAACTAACTGATTAAAAAGAAGAAATACTCACACAGGACATCTCTAACAACAGCCATGCTAAGATCGCAATCATCTCCAAGCATTGAATTTAGGAACTGTTCAGCTTTCTCTCTATCCGCAGCTTTTTTCCCGTTCCTACAAAGCTCCTTAGACCTTTCCATCGAAGGAAACTCTTTTCGCACAGGGTTGGGCTTCATGTACTCCTTCCCAATTACCGAAGACACCATCCCTGTGGTAGCAATAACTCTATTCTGCTTGCTTCCCTTAAACCATCTCTCTCTCGTCAGGTCTTCGCTGCAGCTCGAGCTTGAGCCAGCCCCGTACTCAGAGGTAGATCCGGTTTCCTGACCCGAAAACCCACTCGTGACCGAACTCGTAGACGGATCATCGCCGATTTCCACGAGATCCGACAAAATCTCGGCGGCTTTGTTCAGATCTCCGTCTGCCTCTTTATAAGCAGCCGTCGCTTCCTCCATGGAAACCGAGCAAAAGGCCTCCATCAACGACTCAATAACATTTTTTTCGGTTTTTTCTAAATTCTTGTTTCCTTCACCGTGCCTCCTCTCTTCCTCCAAGTCTTTTTTGTTCCCGTCGGACGCCGCTCCATCACCGGAGGGTTTCGCGGCGCAAGACCTCTTCTTCTTCCTCTTCTGCTGGTTCTTCTGCTTCATAATCGCACGAATGAAGATGAAATCGAATCAACGCCGTAGAAATCTCCACAAAATCAAAAGACTAAATTCTGATCTGCAGAACAAACCGAAATCCTAATACCCGACGGGAAGCGTCGGAGAGAGGGAAGAGGAATATAACCGAAAATCACGATTCAGAAATCGGTTCGTAATAGGAGATGCCAATATCAAAGGAATTTTCTTTTTCTTCCAGATTTGTTTGGGAATCGGAATCGCCACGTCAAGTCAAATCACGCGCTGATGGTGACCACGTTTTGTATTCACACGCGTCTCTCGCGCTCACGAAGCAAACTCCGACCAGTTTCTTTTCCCGGTTCAACCGTCAACCAATTATAATTAGATTTCCCAACTTGATTTTCTTATTATTTTCCTTTTAATTAGGAAAATTTGACACATGCAGAAAAGCAAAGCAAAAAAAACAAAAAAAAAACGTGATATTTTAAAATTGGATTTACCAAGTTGATTTTCACTTTTAACTTTTTTTTCAGCATGAATTTGTTCAACTTCGAATCGTCATGAGCGCTTCTTTTTTATCCGAAGTTTGATTAAACAAGAAAAATTGACATCATGCAAAATGGTTAGCAGAAAAATAAAAGACTAAAGAAAGAATTGTTTATACAATTCTCTGCTTAAAATCATCTCATCGAAACTATTTTCAATTTGACATATTTCATTTCAAATTTGAAAACCAAACAACTTGGTAAAGGAACTTCTGCGTTGGCAGCGGCTGCAACGAGCGTGTGAAGACGCTAGTCATCGCGTTTGTACACTAAATATTCATCAATGTGTAGAAGAAGCTTACAAGTCGCAAGAGTGTTGTTTGTTAGTAAAAAAAGATGATTCAGGATTTCGTAGTATTCACAGCCACCGATCAGCACCGGTCACAACATTGACCATTGACCAATAACTTTGGTTGAAGTGGAGACTCGGCGGAGGAATAGCACGAAAACCGAGCTGGACTTAGACGCGCGTGGAACTCTTCGTGATCACTGTTATGGCTGCTACACACATTACATTGCTTTTTCCTTCTTTCTACCTCATCCTTGACTCTCTACATCACACAGAAAGAGAGAAAATAGCTGTGAAATAAGGTGAAAATAATAGATGAAAAGGGATGAATCCTCGTGCAGACACAAACGCAATAAACATTCTAACTTGCAGAATGTTCACTTGCACTCGCCAATGGCCCAACAGATAGAGTAAAAGAAGCACAGAATCATACATCAAGAAATCCATACATTCGAATTCTCTAGTGCATAGCTTGTTTTCGGTTAATGCTTAACCACATTGTTCACAAAAACAAAACAAAAAAAGCGAAGGCTTGGCCACAGTTTCAGATTGTAAACTTATCGACATC
>OVAY01001560.1:14629-27694 GCA_900406395.1 Kernera saxatilis | reverse complement strand
CTCGTCACCTAATTCATTCAGCTCACCGCCTAACTCGCTTAGCTCGTCCCTTCAACTTCACCTAAACAAGTTACTTGCGCCGAACAACATATTGTTGGAAAAACACATTGAATCGGATCCGAACTAAGTTCAAACCGAGCTAAAGACTTTTCTTCAAATTCACCGATCTCGATGCTCTCATTCGNAAGACTTTTCTTCAAATTCACCGATCTCGATGCTCTCATTCGCCGAACTGGAGGGGGACTTACTGTTGGTACCGGGTTTAGCACCCTTCACCTTAGCCCGCCTTGACTTACTTCGATCCGGAATCTAAGCCCGATCAGCTCGGTCCATCGACAGAAAGCCCGCTAACTCTACCCAAATCATTAGTCTCCGAAGAAAAAGGAAAGATATATTCAAATCTAAGGAAAAAGAAAAAGATCAAGATTATCCTCTAAAATAAAGAAAGAGATCAATTCAACAACCTAAGAGGAAAAAGAAACACTTTTGCATATAAATAGAGACCTCTGAAGACCTCAAGGGAATCTACATATTCATTCACAACCTAGACACTTTCACCAAAGAGCTCTCTCAACTCTCCTTCTCCAAACACACTTTTTGTACTATGAACTACGAATGGTTTGATCTCTTTTCAAGGGTACGTAGACAGCCTTTACAGACACAGCTATAATATTAATAAAATCACACCAGTTCTTTCTCCTTCGATATCGTCAAGCTCAAGACAATTGAAATCCTCCTTAAACCTATATAGAAGTTATCACTTGTGATAACCCTAGTTTCTACATGCACCGATCAATCTTATATAAAATTATTGTCCTACCCTATCAGATATTTTAATTATATGGAATTTCTTATTGTGTTTTTGATCGCGGGGTTTTCTTAATTATTGTTATTTTTTACCATTCTTGCTAATTTTAATCATAAGCGATGTGTCCTCATGTCTGCTTTTGGTAAAGAGTGTACCGTAAACTTGAAACCCAATACAAATGTTTTGGAGTGAATAAGGCAGATAATAATATAAAAATTAGAAATCACGTGTGACTGACATTTTTATTTTTTTTAAATGTTGGATAATGTATGATAATTCGATAACAATAGTTTGTTAGGAGGTTGACTGTTGACTCAATTGTGGTGTGGTTAGTTGAGTTATCACATGTATATAAACACTTATGAATACGAAACATCTCTTTTTCATATTCTACTTGCTTAGGTGAAACAATTTTTATGGTATCATAAGAATCAGAACGATGAAATTTTTTTCATGCGTTTAATTTTGATGACCATGAGCCTCTTCATCTCTTTCTCGACCGCGATTCCGAATTGGTCGGCTTCTTCTTTGATCTAGGAAATGGGCTTTGTTGAGCTGGATTTCCACAAATGTTGAAGGTTAGGCATCTATAGGAGCTACCTCGTTGTGCTGCAATTCGCATCCATAATTTGGAGCATACAAGAGAGATCAAGATAAAGCGTGATGCAACACTTGATTTTTGAGTGGATGTAGCAATGTCAAAAGCGGTTACTTCAAGTCTCTCTTTCATGAAGGCCTGAAGGGCAATGTCATTGTTATTGTTAAAAAAAAAAAGCCTTTTTTAATGTTTCGTTTGCTTACATCTATGATTTCCCTTCTTGTAACGGATTTTTTTTTTCTTTTGTCCTACATTCCGAACCTTTATAATACTTTTCAAGGACAGTGATTTTATACGAATCAGTTTAACAAAATCCAAGAACAAAATTATATTTTAGAAAGAAAAAAAAAGTTTTTCTTTCCCTGTTTTTCTAGCCCATTTATCAATTTTTTTTTTCCCTGAATTTTTTATATAACATTTGATCTGTTTTGGATTATGATATTCATCGGTGGAAGTTTTTTTTTGTTATTTTTTGTCACCGGATAGGTGTAAGGTTTTATCCTGAAAATGAATCCCAAAATATGTGCACCCGTTTATTGATTTTTTCCTCATTTGATTTCACACATTGGTCAGCACAAGCGTTCTCTCAATAAAAGTAATCAAATCCTACCAATTAATCCCAAATAAATCGATCAAGCTCTTGAACTAAAAATATAAATATCATCATAACCATCATCATCATCATCACCACCAACATTTTGAGTATAAAACTTCCTCCAGAATCTATGCTCCTTCCACACTCTCTCCATCTCCTCAATCAGAATTCCTTTCGTCTCCGGCAACAAGAAGTGAATGAAAATCGTCATGATCAAGATCATGACCGCGAAGAAGTAGAACAGACCAAACTTCATGTGGCAAAGCATCGTCAAGAAGAACTGTCCAATGATGAACGTGAAGAACATGTTCACCGACACGTTCAACGATTGTCCTGCGGATCTGATTTCCAGTGGACATATCTCACTCGGCACTAACCATCCCAACGGTCCCCACGACCACGCAAAACCCGCCACATAGAGACAGATCAACGCCAAGATTATATCCGCATCAACCCGTGACAACTTTCCTTCTCCATTCAGTCCAAATTTCCATCCGATCATCGACCCGACAGCGATCTGAAACCGAAGCAAAAAAAAATCGATGTTACTTACTCTGTTTTTGGAAAACAGAGAAGGATGCTCTGTTTTAGGAAAACAGAGCACTTTCATTGTTTCAGTGTTTGTACGCACCTGGGTCAACATCATCTGGATACCGCCTGCAAGAAACAGAGCTCTGCGTCCGGATTTGTCGACGGAGTAGATGGAGACGATGGTCGAGAGGACATTTACAAGACCGGTGATGACTGCGGATATGAGAGAGGCGTCGTTTCCAAAACCGATGGTCTTAAACAGGACAGGTGCATAGAACATAATGACGTTGATCCCCGTAAGCTGCTGGAAGAAAGGGATGAAGGTGCATAATGTGAGCTGCGGTCTATACCGAGCTTGCACTATGTTCATCCATGGATGTTTAACTCTCTTGGAGATCTCACTCGCGTTGCAAAGATCCATAAACTCATGCTCGACCTCCATGGTTCCTCTGATCTTTTGTAGCATCTTCTTAGCCTCTTCTTTGTTTCCACGTTCGAGGATTGAGTTTGGCGTCTCTGGCAAGAAAAAGGATCCGACGAGCATCATAACAGCCGGAACTCCAGCTAAACCAAGAGATAATCTCCATCCGATCCCGTTCTTGAGTTTTGTAGTTGCGTAGTTGACAAGATTGGCGGCTAAGATCCCGATCGTGACTGCTAATTGGAAACCGATGTTGAGAGCTCCTCTGATTTTGGCAGGAGCCATCTCAGAGAGGTAAAGAGGAACAGATTGGTTAGTGAATCCAACGCCTACACCGAGAAGTAATCGCCCAATGATCAACATCTCGAGATTGATAGCCAAACCGTTGAGAAGAGCTCCGGAGAGAAAAGCGAGACCTCCGATCGTCATTGAGAGCTTGCGGCCAAAAAGCCTTGTGATGGTTGAAGCGAGGAAAGAGGCGAATAGAGCTGCGAGGTAGAGAGAGGAGGTGAAGAGAGTGAGAAGCTCGTTGTCGTATCTGCAGTACTCTGTTTCATGCCCTGGTTGGTTTTGCATTTGAGGAAGCACGTCGGGGAAGAATCTCGTTAGAAACTCCTCCATTGATGTCACTCCTCCTGTAAAGATATATAATATCCGCCATGAGAACAAAAGAAGAAGAGAGAATAATAGAAGAGAAATCTGGGTTTCTTGGTTGAGAAGAAACAAACCTGAGATACCGGTGTCGTAACCGAAAAGGAGACCACCCATTGCAGCCACAATGCAGGAAATCACGACAAAAGTGGTTGCACGGCCTTCTTCCAAGTCTCCTTTACGGCCGCTCTCAGCTACAAAAGATGCTCCTGCCATGGGTTTAGACGATTAAGCCAAAAAACGCTGCGTTTTGGGGATCTAGATGATGATGACGATGATGATGATGATGATGATGATGATGATGATGATGATGATGATGATGGTGTGGTTGTTCTAGCGATCAAGAAGTTAAGAGCTCAAGTTTTCTCGTCTTCAGTAATGAAAACAGATTGAAGAAGAAAAGAGGAAAGGAAGATTGTTCTTCCGAAAGTCCTTTCTTGCTTCTTGGTCGTACTTGCATTCCTCTGTAAAAGTTAACTGAATTTGTTTCAATCTTGGCTGAGTTTATAAGAGTAATTTTCGGGATTATGATCCACTCTGTCTGAATCTTGAAATCTATATTCAGTCAGAATCCTTGTCCCTTGATAAGCCTGTCGATCAGACAAATACTAAGATCCTGAGCTGGAATAATCTAAGAATAGTTTTGCTCATGTTTTTTCACTCTTTCTTTAGCCGACAGTTATATATATTGAGCTGACATGGCCCTCTCAAAAATCACGTTTGGGGAAATTCGCGTTGTGAATCTCATGGGCCTTTTCGATAATCGCTGTTCTTCGCCAACTGTTCTCCAGGAAACGGCAATTTTAACAGAATCTTTCACTACGAAACATCAGAAACAACAGTTGTTTTGCAAATGCAATGGATTTTTTGGCTATATATTTTCTGAATTCTCACCAATTTGAACCACAAAGGCTTTTGTTTCTGAAACCCAGGGGTTAGCTTTCATTACACACATAACACATTCATATCTCTGTCTATTTATTGCTAAGATTCCACCGCTTCTGGTGTTTCATAAACCTTGTTTTCAGACCCTTTCAGACAATAATTTGAAACATCTGCGCTTAAATAGACAGCTCATCTGCAGTTGGAAAATGCGTGATAATTAATGATGATTAGTTATATATTCAAGATCATTATGGTTCTTAAGTAAAAAGAAAGTTTCCATGGCCAGACAAAATAAAATTTCGTTCATTTAGTACTACCATATAGTGCTGTAAACACAAAAGGAAGGCATTGGGTAATCAAACTAGGTAAGAAAAGAAAGACATGGTACTTCATTAATTTGTCTCCAGAAAGAAAGAGTAGATTTATTCAGGATTAATCAATCTTGGCCGTTGGATCGTTTTGAAGATTAGGCTGAGCAAGCTGGAGATGGTAATTAGGATCAATCTCAGATGGAAGCGTAGCGAGCTGAAGAACACTGTTTGGTTGTTGCTGATGGTCATTATAGTACTGAAGCTGCTCTAGAAACTGTTGATACTCCCCTGGTTTCGTCTCTATCCCAGCTTGCTGAAACTCAATTGCTGTACGATGCTCATGAAGCTGCAATAAAAACCGGTATGGTATATATATAGAAAATTTCATTCAATCGAAAATGTGTAAGCAAATGAACATTCTCTCGTTACCCAACGGTACATGTTGTTGTTATCTTCTTCTAGCATCCGCCTCTGCTCATATATATAGACACGGAAAAGATCATTATTAAACCCGGCCATGGTATAAAGATCATTAGAGGAAATATTACTTCAAAAGAGTGATTAGAGAGTGACCTTTCTGCTTAAATTCTCCAACTGTTGCTGCATCAACTCATTCTTCAATATATTAACAGTAGAGACAGAAAGAGAGATCAAACAAAAGTGTAATCAATATATATATATAGTTTTATGAGAATATTGATATGAACATTTATTACATTACCTTACGCTCGCGGACTTTAAGGACAGAATGTTCGAGCTGCTGCTCGAGTCCGTCTAGTTCGTGTGGAGGAATGGAGGCTAAGTCATGTCCATGGTATGGACGTAGACGCAGCTCAAGCTTACATGTCTCTCTTCTTAGTACTTCCATCTCATGATACAATTGCTCCTATATATACACACAAACACAAAACTCCTAATGATTAACGTTTTTTGAAAAATGTTATTTTCTTCGTGTTGAATTGGTAAGACAAAGGAATAAGTATGCGTATAATATACATACCCGGTCGTCATTAGGATCAGGAAGTCGCATTCCGTTGGTCTGCAAGTATCGGTCTATGAGTTGAGGCATCCTATCAATATTGGTAATTATAAAATGTGATCAAAATAGTATATTTGATCTTACAACGTCAAGATTTCAATAATCACAAAAACTCAAGTAATTAACAAATATAGTTCTCAAGATTAGGATCTATATTTTGCCAAAATTAAAAGGTATTTTCCCCCTTTGTTTTGTGAAAGCAAGCTTAAACTTCTATATGTGAATAAATTTGTCTTCTGCTTCATGACTTAGATCTAAAACTTCTAATTAAAACACCTATATAATTAATTGTACTTAAATCGAATCATTAAAATAAGACTTATACATAGGTGCGTATGAATATATTGTAAATATTACACACAATTATAAATATAATACACATATTGGGATCTTATTATGAAAAAGCTTGATCAAGGAAATGTCAAATCTTTGCAGAAAGATCTCTTTGTTTGGCAGATGTAGAATATATATATATATAGAATTTGACCCATATGTATAAAAATGATTATATACATGCATGTACAAATTAAAAACTGCAAGAATAAAAAATATATAGCATCAGAGAGATTCTTAACTTCTGGGCCAAATTAAAATCTTAAAACATATTCATGCTACCTGCTACTTCAGAAACTAATGATGAAAACTGTCTGTTCACAAGCACGAGCAATATATCTCTCATTTCCTCATTTAATTAAATCAATACATACACATGTATGTATAGATCTTTGAAACCCTAATTTGAGAGAGAGAGAGAGAGTTAACCTGAGGGGTTCGGAGCAGTACTGGGAGAGCTTTCCGGTGGCGGAGAAGACGATGAGACCGATGTGAGCATCGCAGAGAACAGAGAGCTCATGAGTCTTCTTGATAAGACCACTTCTTCTCTTGGAGAAGGTCACTTGCCTCGCCGTCTGATTCTCTATCTTCTTTATCTCTATCTTCCCTCTCCCCATCTCTCTCCTCTTCCTCTTGTTCGTCCCTTCCTCTTCCTCCTGATTCAGTGTCATATATGTCTATGTCATGTGGATACACAAATATATGCAATAGATCAACTAAAAAGAAACCCTAGTTAATTACAAAACCAAATTTAAGAAAGGAAAAAAATCTGAAACCCTAGAATTATTACAGGATTCATTTCAAGGATGGTTTGATTCTTGATTCTTGATATGTGAATTAGAGAGAAGCGAGAGACTGTGCGTGTGTGTTAGTGGGAAATAGAGAGAGAGAGAGAGAGAGAGGAAGAGAGAAAGCGAAAAAAGAGTCTTTTAAAGTACTTTTTTTTGTGGAGATGTGTTCTTGGGGATCGATCTGGAAATGGAGATCAGTAGTATATGAGGTTAGATGACACAAAGAGGAGAGAGATTAATGAGGAATAATATGCTTAATTGCACTTTCTCTTTTCTATATATCTATGTGTGTGGCGTGTGATTTCAGCTCACCATTTTCTAATTTCTTTTCTTTTTCTTCTCCTTTCTAACATATAAAGTTATTTTCTGCGAATTGGACAGTGCAAATAATGTTTAAAGCTTACCTATTTTAATATCAACAATTTCTTAGGGTTTCAGTTGTTACTGCGTTATGCGATAAACGTACCACGGTCACCATTTACGCTCAGCATTATACAACTAGTGTCGTGCTATGCCTTATAATTTGCACGTTTTTTTCTGATACCAAAAAAAAAATTTGCACGTTTTACCTATATATGGCTGTATTGTATAAAAAAATTATGTATATGTTCCGTTTATTTTTTAGAGTAAATTAACTAAGATTTATACCCAATAGTTCAACTACAAAGTAAAAAAAAAAAAAAAAAAAGTTAAGCTATCAAAAAATGAAAATAATAAGGGAAATGTTATATTGTAATTAGACGTGTAATGGCAGTGTTGGTAATTTCTTTGCAGAGAAGACCCTTTTAGTCAAATACCCAACACTAATTTCTTTGATTTGCCATGCATGACGCAACTCGAAAAGAATCCAAAAATGGAAATTTTATGGAAAAATGTTATAAGGAAAACAAAATTACCGCAAAAGACAAAAGTCAAGAGAGAGAGAGAGAGAGAGTAGCCAAATGGGAAAGGACAAAGTGTAACAATACTTGAAAGTGACTTTTTATTTTTTTCTTACCCACCTCCTAATTAAGCGCCCTTTTATTTTATCTTATTTTTTTAGATAGTAACATCAATTTATGTGTAGTTTAGCTCGATTATCTGTGATAAAGACTAAAGTATATCTCTTTTTTCCTGTCAACTTGAGTCATTTCAGTAACGAAAATCGAATTCAAATCGTACATGGCAGATCAGAATCTATGATACCCTCATTTATTAAGCATAACAATACTACAATAGTTAATTTTTTTTGTATGATTTGAACTTGATAATAAACTGGTTGCGAAATGAGAGCAAAATAAGAGAGGAACATATCTGTCTTTAATTATACGCAGCAACATCACCACACAAAGCAAGGCAAAAATGTGCTGTGGCTAATCTGTTGAGTTTCTAATATAGTTCACATTTTATAGAATGACACTGATCTGAATCTTTTATTTTTTGATGATATACTATAGCTTTTATGCTGAAGCTCGAGCATATAAATTCTGAAAAAGAAATTGGCATCTAGATCCTCTAGCTATTATGATTTCTACATATGCACTTGTGACTTGTACATTACCATACACACCATAAAGTAACCAGCAGCTATATCAGATACATCAGGTTGATAATAAAAAATTTCTGGTGATATGAATATACAATTGAGTCAATTTAATGTTATTAATTTGTAACAAATATGTCAAATAGAATTTGAGGAAACATTTTCAATTTAGTAACGAACGACTTTACATAGTAACAAAAAATTTGTAGATAAATTTAACTATATGTGACGTGATTGGATACTTAGCAATGGAATTTGCCTTGTTAATTGAAAGCCGTGTTGAACGTAATGGTCTAAGCAACATATATATAGACAATTATATCAATTTTTTTTTTTTTTTGTCAACAATTATATCAATTCTAAAGTAAAGTATTTTCCTTTTCCTTTGAATTTTGTGTCATAGGATTTTTTAAGGAAGTGGAGAGAGAGGAATCGTCAGTCGTCTCCTCTGTCATGTCAGAGACTCACAGGAAACATGTTATGGTTCTAAATTAGGAAACTAATGATTAGAGAGGAAGAGTTGGGTCCAAGGCTATTTTCGTCATTCCATCTATCCCACTCTTTTGCATCCCCTATTCTGTGGATGTCTACATATACACATACATACGTATATAGCAGATAAGTAATTAGACATTTTTTTAATTAGTAATCTGCCTAATTCATTGATAAATTTTTCCATTTTTCTTCTTTTTGAGGCTTACGCAAACTTTAGACAGAGAAAGAGTAAAACGTATAACATAACATTGCATCTTACAATGAGATGGTTCATCTGACGTCAGCGTCTTTATGTGATTCAGTGATTACCATTAATATTAAAGAGAACCTCGTGGATTTACCATTAATTAACTAGGACCCAATAGAACTCTTCTCTTTTGTTTTGTCTTCTTTCTTAAAAGTCGTTCACATGCCCAATTATTTTCCTATATAAAACAACTTTATGAATCATCTCTTATATATTATTTACGAAGCTAACAACATTTTATTGGCTCCTTTCTAAAAGTAATTGGTTTTTTGTTGGATTGGAATACAATTACACGAACAATTTTAGGTCTGTAAACATGATGTCATTCATTTATTTTCTAATAATTATTTCTCTATATATACTCTTAGTTTTGTTATCTTTTTTTTTTGTCAACACTCTTATTTTTGTTAACATTTAAAATATATTTTGAATAAATTGTAACATGTTCAAAATTTAAAATAAAAACTAACAAGTGAATGATATGAAAGACCATTAGACAAGTTTAATAAATAGTCAATATTTTATATGGCCAAGACTACCAACTTTTCGTATAAAAATATTCCGAAAATTTTCACATGGGCAAAATTGATTTATTACATAATTTGATATATTCACAAATTTTTCATAACCATGTTTTACAAAAAGAAACTTTTTGTTTTACCCGTTCAAATAGGGAGTTAATTCTCTAGTATGATAATAATTTAAAAATAAATAAAAGTTGGTACACCGCTACCCCCAAAATGTAATGACTGTGATGCTCAAAAGAAGAAGAAATTCATGAAATTGATTCATTCTCATTTCTTGTAATATAAGGAAAACAAAAAGGCCAAAAAAAAAAAAAAAAACCAGAGGGGCCAATATCAATAAACTTCAAAATAGAAGGGCATAGAAAAGAGACTCTCTTTCTCTCTGCAATAATCTTTTAGTGAGAGAAAACGACCCCAAATATGTTCATCCATGGCAATGAATTTTAGGGTTTCCCTTTCTCTCCTCTTTGCAAACTCTTGTTATTAGAGAGGTTCACGGATTGATCATATCATGGATAATGAACTCACTTCTACTTCAAAAGACCTCTTTCTTGGAAAAGCTCAAACATCGCCGCACCAATCTTAGCCGGTGACTCAACCACCTTAACTCCAGCGTCTCTTAGGCTCTTTATCTTGTCTTGAGCTGTTCCTTTACCGCCAGACACAATGGCTTCATCGATCCCAAAAAACAAAAAGATTTAATCTCGGGTCGAGTTAGAAACAGTGAATGAATGAAAAAGCCGAGTAAGGGTTATTTACCTCCCGCATGACCCATTCGACGCCCGGGTGGAGCAGTAAGTCCAGCAATGAAAGCAACTACAGGCTTGTCTGTACCACTTTCCTGTTTGATAAAAAAAAAACAAGACATGTTTTTACCATCAATCATCTAGAAATGGCAACTCCTGATTCTTAAGAAACGTGTATTGCGGTTACCTTTATCAAAGCAGCGGCATCTTCTTCCGCAGTACCACCGATTTCTCCAATGAGAACGATACCTGAAAATAAGCCAATCCTTTCTTAGTAACAAAAACAGTGCTGTAGTCTTTCACTAATCTACAAAACAGAGAGATTGGTGAATCGCCAAGTGAAATATCGATAAACAGAAAAGAAAGGCTGCACTATTCACAAAAACTTGAGTCTATTACTGCAAATGAATCACTTTCTTCTAATACTATATAACAACTAGTCTTGGCCCTTGGGATATAAGATAAGTATTGGTTTTCTACTACATATTAAAGGTAAGTGACTCACAAGGAAGCAATGAATTCAGACAAACGGGAAAGATAATAAGATTTGTTCAAATGAAAAAGTTCAATTATGTTGTCCAGAAACTGAAACCTTCTGTTTGAGGGTCAACAAAGAACTTCTCCAAGCAGTCAACAAAATTTGTGCCGTTAAAAGGATCCCCACCAATTCCCACACACGTCGATTGTCCCAGACCTACTGCAGTAGTTTGGAAAACCTGCATGAACGATTAATCAAAAAGCAACCATTAGAAGTCCTTAACAAGCAGGTCTTCCAGTAATCCAAAAATCATCATTAGAATTAAGAAACTGACATCGGTGACAGCTTAATCTAACAATTAGAAGGAGTATCGGTTCATAGGTAAAGAAAACCAATAATATTAAATATTAATTTTGTAATTCTCGCTAAGCCGTCTGGATTTAGAGGAAAACTTATGGCAATGCAGATAATAAGCTGAGAAAGACGGAGACAAAGAGAGCCAAACATGAAGGCAACACAAAGAACCTTACAGCTTCATATGTCAATGTTCCAGATCGAGAAACAATCCCTATCTTCCCCGGCTTGTGGATGTATCCCGGCATGATCCCAATCTTGCATTCACCAGGTTTGATAATCCCAGGGCAGTTAGGGCCAATTAGCCTAGTTTTTGATTGACTGTTAAGAGCAGCCTTTACACGAACCTACATTACGAAAGTCAGAGAAATCAGTAAAGCCACTTATATTACTGTGCAAACCTATCGAATATGCATTAAAGCAGATATCACAAAAATAAAAGGAAATCGTAACGATTATTACCATGTCATGTTGAGGAATTCCTTCAGTAATGCAGACAACAAGATCTAACTCAGCAGCCACACCTTCCATGATAGCAGCAGCAGCGAAAGGCGCAGGAACGTAAATCACAGAGGCATTGGCTTTTGTCTCGGCCTTAGCTTCAGCAACGGTATTAAAAACAGGGAGACCCAAATGCTCTGTTCCACCCTTCTTCGGTGTAACTCCTGCTACCTATTAACGAAAAACACAACCTAAAGTTAGCTTATCACAAGCTTTGAAACACACCCTCAACAAAAGAACAAAAAAACGCCATTTCATCTGCAGAACGAGTGCACAGAATTATGCAATCAATTATCAAACAAATTCTAGGTGAATTTGAGAGATGAAATAGTAAAGAATCGTATAGTATGTTCTCTAGTAAGAATTTTTGTTCTTCAGGTCCAAAATAAGTACAACCTATCCCGCAGAAACGAATACAGCTCCGATCAATGTCAGCTCGTTGAGCTCAATTGTAGAATCAAATTGGCACAATAAGCAAACCTTCAATCAGAATTGCAAAAACCAAGAACAAGGATCACGAATTAGTACATTGAATTTATGAAATTTCTCAAATACAATACCATTTTGGTGCCGTATTCAATGGCTTGTTCAGTGTGGAAGGTCCCGTTCTTTCCGGTAATACCCTGGCACATGACGCGGGTGTTTTTATCGACAAAGACCGCCGCAGGAGGCGGAGGAGTAGTCCCGAAGGAGCGAGACTGAGTCAACGAAGTGAGAGAGTAGCATGACGGGTACACCTCTGAGCCGCCGCCGGAACGTCGAACTTTAGACGAGAGAGATCCGAGAAGTCTCGTGACCTGCCTAGACATGGTTGTCTTCTTCGGCTTTTTCGATGATCTAAATTCTAAAACCTACGATCCGAATCTCGTACTGAAGAACCCTATAAGCTATAAGCGAAATGGAAAAGGAATTTTCAGCGATCTTCGTTGAAGAATCAGAATCGGCCATCCAAAGCAGCAAAAGCTTGAGGGCCTACTTGAATAAAAGCCCATTCGGATTTGAGAATTTTCTTTAAAAGCCCATACAAAATTAAAGGAAAGTGTTTTTGATTTTTATTAATTTTTATTAATTTTGGAAACTGATATCCTAATGGAGGGTGGGAAGATATTCTCAGTAAACTACTAAGGAATTTACCTGACAAAAAAAAGAAGACGATTGTGAAAAGAAAGAAAGAAGAAGTGTAGACTGGATATTCTGAAGTCTAAACCAAAAAAAAAAAAAAAAAAAAAAAA
>OVAY01001560.1:0-14623 GCA_900406395.1 Kernera saxatilis | reverse complement strand
ATAAAAAAAAAAAAAAAAAAAAAAAAAAAAGATATTCCAAATATGTAAGCGTCACAATAGCCATGAAGCGTCGACAAAAATTTCCATGATTAAATCAATATTTCGATAATCTATAATGACAATGTACGCCATGATCCTCAGCCTTAAACTTTTATTCCGACGAATGGATAACATCACAAAAAGTTCCAATTCTTTTTATTGCCACCAAACAACTTTTTTTTGTCGGCTTTTATTCAATTTTCTCCCAAGCTTTTATTCAAATTAAATTCTTGATTTTTTAAGAAAAATGAAAAACCCCAAAATTATTCTCCATTTGGAACTTTCTTATTGCGTCTTCAAATTAAAATATCTTCCAAGAGAGATGGCAAAATAGCTTACCATAGATATTATCAACTTCCATCCACCCGTCCGTAGCAGAGCGAAGAGGAAGAAATGCCGCCGACTATTCTTACTCCGACGACTCTTCCTCCGTCGACGACTTCATGGCCATGTACCACATCTCAAAAGCTCACCACCATTAGATCACCACTCAAGCTCAGGTGTAAAGCTACTTCTTCTTCATCGTCTATCACAGACTTTGATCTTTACGACCTCTTGGGTATTGACCGGAGCTCCGACAAGTCTCAAATCAAAGCAGCCTATCGTACGCTACAGAAACGGTGTCATCCGGATATCGCAGGAGACCCCGGCCACGACATGGCCATCATCCTCAACGAGGCTTACAAGCTTCTCTCTGATCCGATCTCTCGCCAAGCCTATGATAAGGTTATAATTCTTTTGATTTTGTAGTCTCTGTCAAGGCCACACCAAGTAAATATGATTGCTTTTTGCAGGAGCAAGCAAAACTGGAAGAACTTAGAGGCTACACAGGGAAACCGATCTATTCGGTTTGGTGTGGAACAGAGACTGAGCAACGAGCTGTGTTTGTGGACGAGGTCAAGTGCGTTGGTTGCTTGAAGTGTGCTTTGTGCGCAGAGAGAACGTTTGCTATCGAAACCGCTCACGGTAGAGCGAGGGTTGTCGCTCAATGGGCTGATCCTGAATCCAAAATCAAAGAAGCCATTGAAGCTTGTCCAATAGACTGCATTTCGTAAGCACATAGCGATGGTAGAACTGTAGTAATGGTTTCTATTCCGATCTCTATATATGCACAAGTTTGATTGATTCTTATGAGATGTGCAGAATGGTGGAGAGATCTGACCTTGCGCCATTGGAGTTCCTTATGTCAAAGCAACCCCGAGGCAACGTGAGGATCGGGGTTGGGAACACGGTTGGCGAGCGTGTCTCCAACGTGTTTGTTGATGTCAAGAAGTTCCAAGAAAGATACGCCCAAGCCATGAGCAGAACCACCAGTGAGAGCTCACAGGTGAGTTCTTACCAATTGTCCTAAGCAGCAATAAAGGCAAGTCATAAACTTACTAAGTAGTTGTGTTGAAATGTTTTGCGCAGGAGACGGACTTGCAGAGAGAGATAAGAATAAGTGCAGTAGAGGCAATTAGGTCGATTTCCAATTGGCTATACTGGAGATCATCACCCTACTCAAAACCGTTGAGTTCCGATTCAAACATGAGTCTAACTTTTACCAAACGGAAAAAATGGGCTGACCCCGATATCAGAAAGCTTCAAGATGCTGTGGCAGCAATGAAACAAGCAGAACAGAGCGGGAAAACCAAAGAGAAAGGACCAGCATCCATGGTTAGAGAAGATTATTGGAGTCCATCAACCCCAGCTCTTCCCTCATCCGGAAACAGCAGTTCCAAGGCTACCTCGATTCCACAAGTGACTCCTAGGAAAACTCCATTAAAAGAGAATTCTACTAGTAGAAGAGAATATAGAAGACAGCAGAAGTTCCGGATACAGAAGTTCCCAATTGGGACAGCCACAGTAGCAGTATTTCTGGTCCAGTTCCAAGCCAGCTACAGAGCCTCTGAGCTCAGTGACCATATCGGTGGCTCGCTGGCTTTATCTATCGTGAACAGTCCATGGCAGCAGATTTTGTTAGCCGGGGTTACCTGGTACTTCATTGGAGCAATGCTACTCCAACTTGTGGAAGCTATCCAATCCAAAAAAGAAGATGAAGAAGCATAGGCTTTATCGATATAAATGTACAGCATATCCCTCTTTAGAGCAGGTACTTGTTTACCTGCAAGTTTACATATGTAACAATGAAGCTCCATAATACTATACAACAAACAAATGCTTATATACTCGAAAACCAAAAAAAAAAACAAAATTGTATTTACAGGCAATAAGCATATTGTTAGTTGCCACAGCCTTTCCACAGAACCAGAAAACAGAGGCCAAAACCTCAATTTCACCCACTGAGAAAACAGAACACTGATAATAACGGCATCTTCACAGAGTTGGGGATTCAACTGATAACCTAATAATCATCAGTTCCAAGCACCACTGGAGTTAAAACTCAAATCTACCTCAGACGAAGGGTTTATTTTTCAATAAATTGGCACTAAAATCTAAAGGTTGCAAGATGTACCGTACAACTAGGTCCCATGCAGAACTAGAGATGTTAGTATCCGGAAGATCTTTGGCTGCCGAACGAAGAAACCATCCTCTGTCTCTCTCATACGACGGGTTTTAGTCAAATCTCACTCTTTCTGTTTATGAATGGGCGGCGCGTAGGTCACACGCGCGACCAGCCTTAAGGATCAACGCACATGGGTCAAAAACGTTATACTCGGCCCTGGCCCATTTTATATTTCATCCGGCCCAATTATAGTTGACCCAGTAATCGTAGAATCATCTAGTGACTACTGACTAGTCCAAGCTCTGTTTATGGGTCCCAACCATCTCCACCGATCAAGACTCAAGAGCTTTCATCTTCAGCGCCAACAATGGCTTCCTCGTCGAGAAAGTACGAGACCCGAAAGCGAGACCCAAATCCCCGATACGCCGCTCTTCTCGTCATCGATATGCAGAACCACTTCTCCTCCATGGCCAAGCCCATCCTCAACAACGCTCTCACCACCATCGACCTCTGCCGACGCGCCTCGATCCCCGTCTTCTTCACGCGCCACGTCCACAAATCCCCTACCGACCACGGCATGCTCGTCGAGTGGTGGAACGGCGATCTGATCCTCGATGGAACCACCGATTCCGAGATTATCCCGGAGATCAACCGCCGGGTCACTAGACCAGACGAGGTCGTGGAGAAGAGCACGTACAGCGCGTTTCGTAACACGCGCCTCCAAGAAAAGCTGGTCGAGATCGGGGTGGAGGAGGTGATCGTGGTTGGTGTGATGACGAATCTGTGCTGTGAGACGACGGCGCGTGAGGCGTTCGTCAGGGGTTTTAGGGTTTTCTTCTCGACGGACGCGACTGCGACGGTTAATCAGGAGCTTCACGACGCAACTCTCGTGAATCTCGCTTACGGCTTCGCTTATCTCGTCGATTGCGAAAGACTCCGGGCAGGGCTTTTACGTAATTGACCAACAATAAGACCCTTATAAAATAGGCTGTATCATAATCGAAGTACTCTTCCGTTACATAAAACAAGTTTTAAATTTATTTGAGAGATGTTCTAAACATGGTATGGTTATGTAATTATCATATATATATATATATATATATATATATATGCATTTTATTCGTTACTAAGAAACTTCATATAAATTAACAAAGTAGATATTTATATATTGTGATGGGTTAAACATGAACTATGGACAGTTCGTCATATTGTATTTTCAAAGGACCATCTCAGTTGAAAAAAGTTTGAAACGAGAAATATGAAGTGAAGAAACCATTTTTTTTAATAATGTTATCTGTGTACCTAACAGAAACCAAATTCCAACTGAATGGAATTTTTAGGATAAATCATCTCTTATCTTTCCAAAGAAGGTGGAAATCGAATACTCTTGAATATATTTTATCGTGATTCTATTAGAATTTGTTTACTATTGGAAAGAAAAGTTCTATCAATGAAAAGTACTTATTCAATTAACTATAATTTTTTTGCGTATTCTTGTCTTAAGACAGAAATAATTAAATAAATACAATATAATTAGCTAACATGAAAGTAGTGTTGATCGAATGTTTTGAGACGAGAACGAATTAACGATGATGAAGACTCGAAACGGAGGAGAGTATAAGACAAGAGACGACATACCTAATGTGGAGGTCCCAATCGTCCACTCATTACATGTACATGAATCATGAATGCAAACATGACTAAATTTATATGTATCCATGATTCTTAGTCATCTATAGCATGTTTATTCCCCATCGTCCTTTATTGACATCTGAAATTTTCTTACATTTTATATATAAACTAGCTAGCCTCGATAAACTTGTGAATTAGTTCTTGGCTTTATGAAAGAATCATCCAATAAATTTAGAGCTTCTGAGGTCGATAAACCATATATACAATTCTAATGGCCTGTTTTTGCTCAAATCTGTTTATTAATTTTCTTAAGAATCATATATAGGGATGATCAAATCTGGGGTAGAGAAAGGCTCAAAAGGGAAGAGTAGGAAGTTTCTTGTTAGCAAGAAAATGGTGAACAAGCTGAAGAGCCTCTCTAGGTTTGAATGTAGGAACTTGGTGTCCCGCTCCTCTCACCGTCACAAACATTAGCCCGTCGTACTCCACCGTCCACCCGCCGACCTTTTTTAAACCGGAGGTAAATACAAAATAAATAAATAAAGATTTTTATTTTTAGAGTCAATCAGAATAAAAATTAAGAGTATATAACTTAGTTTGAACCGAACCTGTTGTTTGGTGTACCAAGGTGTCCAGTCTTGGACTGTCTTAAGACCAAGCTTCTTTAATGAGTATCTGGTTGCTGTCACCGGGATTCTTCCGTCTGTATCACCACTTTATTCACCAGAAAATTTAAACCGGTTATTGCTAATTTTCCAGAAATAGTAAAATACCAAGGAGTAGGAGTTATACCTGAAAACCCATACGCGTAATCCGGCTGAAACAAGTGTTCTTAAGGTAGGAAGCATAGAAGCAGGAGCGTCAGTCCAGAACGAGATACTTTCGCTGCACATTGTAAACCATCCATTGGTTTAACATCGAAAATGAAGCATCCGATTTATCAATCATTGATCACCCTTTTGGTTAGCGAGAGTAGTAGTAATTTAATTATATGTAGGGGGTGAAACAAAAAATCACATTAATCGAAATAATCGATCCATAAACCGAATCCGAAGAAGTATAAACCAATATATATTTATCTCCGAACAAAACATAACCGGAAAAAAAGACTACAAAAATCTTAAAATTAAATATATTTGGCTAAAAAACTGAAACTATATCTAACCAACCTGGATTATATTTGGTTTCTATTTTTCATAAACAAAAAAATCCACAAGATGCATCAAAAACCGGACTGAAAACCGATTGGACATCATAATGTAATAATACCTGCAATGAGTCCAAGGGTAAGAGAGGTTGGTAACATTGGCATGAAGTGCTTCCTGAACATCTCTCCTGTTCATATACTCTTCTGTATACTCTGATGCACATGGATCGTACCCGGCCGCCATCCTCCTCCATCCCTCCTATATATCATCAATTTTAACCGGTCTAGTTACATCCGTTAGAAAAGAAAATTTTCTAAGCAAAGAAGAAAGAAAAGAAATATATACATTGTGGGAGATTAATCGGGGCCGGAAGATTCCTCGGACAGCGGGAAGGGGCAGGTTTCTGGTGACGGAACGAGAAATGGAGGTGGAGTTATCGGTGGTGGGGACACATTTTGGAGAGTAGAGACTGTACATGTCAAGGATCTTGTATACGTCAAAATACTCATCTAAAGCGTCATTGCATTCTTTGGACACATGTTCTTGTCTGAAATCGCAGTGTTCATTCACTCTCTTGTACAATCCATCTGATATCACCGCGTGATCGTACGCGTAATCTATCATCCCCTTTTGATCCGTCTCGTCGTCCAACAATGCATTCCCTATCTGTATATACAAGTCAAGTTCATCATGATCCTTAACAAGCACTAGATTGCAACTACTAGTTATTGATTGATTTGAGAAAATCTCTGACCATTAAACCCTTGAGGTTAATGAAATCTTTCTTGGACGCAATCTTGTTTTGGTTGTAGATGAGCTCCGAAAGATGAGGAACGTAATGGCCTAATCCCATGCAAACATATGTTGAAAAACACAAAATGTTTCAACTTATTTTCCTTTGTTTTTATCACTTGTAGAAACGACCTCGTACCGAGGGAATCTAGTTTTTCTTTTATTTAATATTACCGGCATAGCTTTCTCCGGCGATGTAAAAGTCGTGCGACTTGTACTGAGGGAATCTCTTGAACCAGTTGACGAGGAAGTTGTACGAATCTCTAGCTGGTAAATTATATACAATTTTAATTTACGTACAAACAAAATTAACAATTCATTAATAAATTAATATTATATAATTGAACCTGTGATGGTGTCGCCGAGTTTCCTTATATCACCGCTTGTGTTGGAGTAGGAGAATCCAACTCCAACAGGCGATTCCAAGAATAACAAATTCGCCGCTACATATTATATAATTCAAAAGTATGAACTCAATTGTAATGATGAAATATAGATTTGAATATTGAGAAAGTTATGGATATCATATACCTTTGTTCCAGCTGTATGGATTAAGCTTGAGATTAGGCTGAGTCGAGTTTTGAGGAAAGAAGGGTCCGAGTTCTTCTGCTGCTCCAAATCCGACCGATGAACATCCCGGTCCTATTTTCATTTTTACCATTCCATCTCAATTTACAATAACTAAGTAGGGAAATCAAATTTTACTACATTTTATTTTGTATTTTTCGAACTACCAAAACTTCGGTGATCTAAGCCTACTCTTTCACTTTATATTACTTTCTATTCACTATTATTGCATCGGGGTCCATTTAATTTCAGGGGTTTGTTTCTTATAATGATAAAATTGATTGCTTTTATCAACAAACACACAAATAGGAAAAAGGTTGAGAAACTTTTAGGGCGTGCATACGTGCATGGACCATGTGTAATGTTTCGAATAATAATGAAATGGACCGTATAAGTTTCATGTAATTGACTTTTCTTGATAGATGATAATAATATATAGCTCCATAACTTTGGCGTCAATAATTACTGTGCCTTAATATTAAAGTAAATGGCGCATGAGCCCACGGGAGCCTATAAAAAGCCTAAATATATGGAGTTGTATATACACATAACGTCGACAAAATTTTTATATCCATCACATGCATATGTATCCAATTAATATATTATATATAAATATATAAACATGTAATTTACTAATTACAGTACATTCTTTCACCAAAATATTTTTAAAGCTTGTTAAGCTAAACAAAATTTTTTTTTTTTTGTTTGTTCAACAAACAAAAAGACTTTAAACATTGTATTAAAACACTTTCGTACTACATATAAAATGATTTAGGGGCACTTTTCATCCAAATTTAGATTTTATACTTTATCTCTATATCATATTAATAAAACTACTTAAACCAAGCATTTCAAACATCTTTTAATATGTGTCTAAAAGAGAATAAATAGCATATAATATAGGAGCATGTAACAACTAACAAGCATGTGGAATCATTGCAAGCTTCCAAAATTAAAGTTTAACCAACGCAACCAAAACTCATCATGATGGTGATGATGATATAATTAACCACATACGTTTCACTGATTTTGACATCGTGCCAAATGAGACACATCTTACTATTAGGAAGCTTCACCTAATATTCTCTCCCAGTTACCTTTTGTCACCATGCATACAAAGGACTACATACATTCCTATTTATTTAATGCACATCTAAATTAGCTAAGCTATATTATTCTACATATAATACACATGTATATGTACTCTCTTCATCGAAAGCAACTAGAGGTCAAGCGAATTATCCAGTATATAGTTTTCTTTCTATTTCAAAGTTTAATGCCACCATCATGCATAAATTAACTTTCAGTGAAATCACAATGTAGTGATGTTTAAATGCGTTAACATATATACTTTGGTTGGGGGGGGGGGGTAAGAGGGGGGATAGTCTGTTCCAGAAAACTCGTTACCACGAAAAAAATAAGGTATGAAAGTTTCTAAATTCAAAATCAGAATTTTAATATAAAGGGTGCATCAAATATTTATTACGAAATTCAATAACAAGTAGATGAAATGCACAAGAAGCATGATACACATGGTTAAATTTCTTTTTTTACTTTTTGGATTTTTAATAATTAAACTATTCTTTCACCATGGGTTTCTACACCAAGAATTTACGAATATAACCGTGAGACCGATACGTATAGAGAAAAACAAATGAGTGGATGTGAGTTAGTTTACCTCCATTGAGCCAAAGAAGAAGAGGCTTTTTGCTTGGATTATGAGTGGCTTCAAAGAACCAATAGAACAAGGCTCTTCCATGTGTCTCATTCACCGTCACATAACCGGCGTATTGCCGGAATTTCACCGGCGGCTGTCCCGGAAGCTCCGTCACTCGATCAGCTCGTTGCGCAGCCAAAACCCTAGACCGGAAACAACCATTGTCGCCGTCGTTGTCACCGTCGCTGCAGAGCTTTGCTGCTGATGATGAGCCAAGAAGTGAGGGCACAAGAAATAGGACAAGAACAGAGAACACATCATGGTGAGAAATTCTCATGTTTTTTTTTTATTTATTAGAATTGAACTCTCAGTTCATATAAAAGCGAATTTAATTTTTTGCTGTGGAAATTGTGAAGTGACCGTGTAAGCTTATATAATGTGGTGTGAGTGAGAGAGAGAAAGAGAATGATTTCAAAGACAGATAAGAACACTCTGTAGACTCACTGGGTGGTAACCATATTCATAAGATAAGACACATGAGAAAAATCAAAATCTGGAAAAGTAAGAAAATTTTGTTTCGTTCTTTTTAATTATTAATAATTGCACTTTCTGTTTTATAAATAGAAAGGTTTGTTACAGATTGAGTTTCTCTTTTTTTTTCTTACAGGCATTTCTCTTTTGTTTACACTAACTAGGTAAAATATCTACACACGCAACTTGTGCTCTGTCTTTAATATCGTTTCCAGTTAAAATTTTACGATTATTCATGTGTTTTAACCATTTTTCATAAGATAAGGAGACATGAAAAAAATTCAAATGTGAAAAAAGCAAAAGATATTTGATTTCTTCCTCTTTCTTATTATTAATGACAGTAGCAATTTAGACTATATAAATAGAAGGAATAGAAAGGGTTGTTATAAATCGAGTTTCCCTTTTTATGGGCAATTTCTCTTTTTGTTTATACTAGATAATACGTTCAGACGCAACTTGTGCGATGTCTGCAATATCGTTTCTGTATGGAATTTTACGATTGATATAAAATAGAACCAAAAAGATAATATAGAAAAATGAGAGAAAATTAGAGATAATGAAGTGATTGGTCAATGGATTGGAATAGAAGGATCCAAATAAAAAGCAGAGGAGAGCGAAGAAAGTGACGGTTCATAAGATTATTTTGTAGAGAGATTTGACCAAACACTGTTACTTCTCTCTCCCTCTCTCATGTTCTTCCCCCTTGAAACTAGCAACGACCAAATATAATATAATAATCTGTGGAATTGTGATGTATGTGCAACCATATATATCTGTGATTTAACAAAACAGAATGTTACGACTTTGATTGCGTAATAAAGATTCAGTTTCTGTGTATAAACGTCATATAGCTGTATGTACATGTACTCATATCATACCTGTATATACATTTAGAAGTCACGAGACATTTATGTTACAATGTGGATGTGAATGTTTACAGAATCCCAATTTTTTTTTTATAATTCAGATATTTACATTTTGCTTGTATTATTCTTCTACAAATAACATGACTTGAAGATATCAAATCTAAATCTAAAGGTTTTTTGTAAATTACACATTTAGAAGATATCAAATCTAAAGGTAAAGAAAAGTCGGCTCCATAATCATAACATTAATAATAATTAAGTGAATGATCATATAACTTTTCAGATTGAGACCCTTTAACCAAAACAAAAAGGCTTGTCAAAGTAAGCCAATTACCATTTGGTTAATTACAGAATTATGTAGGATGGCAAATTTTTTCTTCTAAAATTACAGAATTATGTTTAGACCTGAAATTATGTGTTAAAAGAGAAAGTTAATGTGATAGATGTTAGGATATAAATTCGTCAAAAAAAAAGATGTTAGGATATAAATTTGATATATATAAAATTAAATTTCATATAAATTTACGTAAAAAAAGTACAGTAATGAAGTGTTAATGCATGTGATTTTTTCAAGCTTATAGAAGACAACTGTAATGAAGTATAAATGCATATTAAAATATAGAGTTATGTTTTTATTATATTATTATTGATTAGATTACCAGTCTATTTTGAAACTATATTTAAATCTAATTTACATAAAAATAATGAAATTCTACATTTGAATCAAAGGTTTCCAAAATATTTAAAAAAGAGGAAGAGGTTTGGATAGACACTTATCATATTGACTATATTCAGATCAATTACCGCATCAAAAATTCTCAACAAAATGACAAATATTTTTCTGCAAGTATTTTTTTATTCTTATGTAAACAACAGGAAAAGAAAAATGAAAGATAAAAGGAGTCTTCCAAAAAATGATAGAAAAGTAAAAAATCCAAATACTCAGCGGAAACGACGTCGCATTGCTAGTCCAAAGAAAACAAAGCTAAGATCAGAAACAGAGCCTTTCAAGTTTCAAGAAAACATAAAAGAGAACTGAGAAGTTTAGCTCCATCTTCTCCGATCCTCCTCTTCATTAACCGGACTATACCAATCCGGTCGTCTCTTAGAGTTGCTCAGTCTGTAATTCAGCAGTAGTTCCTCATCACACAACGCCCTCGTCGCAACCAAAACCAGTGTCTTCAGAACCGGAGCATCTAATCCATTATTACTCCCTGTCCTAAACCAAAAGCTTCCAAATCTCTTCATCTTTACTTCTCCAGAATCCCCAAAAGATACATTCGGAATGTAAGGCCGCAAATCTTTCTCCATCAAGGGGAAGTCATAGGGACATATCATAACGTTTGGAGTCATTTCTTTCGCCGGGTGGTTAGCTAAGTGACCAAAAGCCAACGGATTTCTCCTCTCAAGAACCTCTTTCGCTTTACCCGAACCTTCAAGCGGCTTGCTCAACACTTTCCATAACCGGTCTGAACCGTTTTCTGCGGTTTTGGTGCCTGTTTTGACCCCAGGTGTGTAGGAACCGGTCCATACTTCCCTAGATTCTCCTCCGAGACCCCAAGGCTGAGCATTTATCACAGTCCCATCGTACCTCGTGATGAGATACGAGTTCTGTGAATCAACCTTCGGGTACCCGGGAATGTACCTGTAGAAAGCTGGAGAGTAAATAACTCCAGGGTAAAAGGCTAAGACAGTTCCAACATCTGCTTCCCCTTTGATGAAACAACCTTGACCAGCGTCTTTGTGAGGTATTAAAGACGGTTTTATCTCCAGGGTATAGCCCATTTGATCCATTACTCTCTGTGAGACCTCAGTGAATTTCAAAGGCTTAGTCTCGGGAACAACTGTGCTGAAGAGAATAATAATTAAGATGAAAGAAAGTGCTAAAAGTATTAAGTTCACAAAATGACTAATGTAAAGTGAAACACTTACGGGGCTTATCTGCAGCTGGAGCATTATTCCCACCAATGGCGAAAGTAAGACCGCTTTGACGACGAGGAGGGCTTGTCGATTGTGATCCCGGATCGTTCTTTCCAACATCAGGAAGAAGGATTCTATCCATCAAAGAGCAGAAGTTTTCAACTTGGTAGTGAATGTTCTCTTGAACTTGCTTCTGCTGCTCAGATAAAGAGGCTTTACCAGCCATCTCGATGATCTCTTCTGCATCTGTCTCCTCAGCTTCCCGTCCCAACCGATTATAGCTACACACAATTGGTTTTCATGAGCGCAAAAAGTGGATGTATTTACAAAAATTGATAACTTACAAGGCACAGCTAGAGCTAAATAAACTAAAAGTAAGGACTAGTGAGTGTGATGAAAGCAGTAGCGCGGTGATAATGAGCAAGCGAGTTCACAAATGCATATAAAAATCAGACTTAACTCTCGTGAGACAAAATAACCAACCTTGTATACATAAACAGTTTGTTAATGTCTGCTTCGAATTGCAGTTGCCTTGGGTTCTTAGCAAATGTGGTACTCTTGGCAAGAACTCCAACAGCCTGGGAAAACACAAAGTAATGAAACAAAGTATACGAGCAGTGGAAAAAAAGGCACACGAAGAAAAATCTCAATCTCAATCAGCACTGCCTAAACTCTTCCTAAACCCCTGCAAAACCCTAAGATCTAATATGATCCCATGAATCCTCAGCGCCAATAAATTGATCAAATGAGAAACTTGATAAGACATTTACCAACAGAAAAATGAAATTTTAAGATTCCTCTTCAACCTAATTTCATCTATACTAATCTATTTCTTCAAATGCCACATGGCTGCATCAGGACGAAATTTGGTTCAAATCGAAAGACTAAATCCAAACAAAAACTCAAATTTTCTCTGTACCCAGTATTAGAAATTATACCAGAGAGGGAAAATTTGTTGTCAAAAAATTCGACAGGGTCAATACAGAAGCAAGAGATTCATTAACCTTTTGAAATTTGTTGAAAAGAGACGCCATTTTTTGTTTTCTTTTTTTTCAGAAACGAGCTTCAACCTCCTTGCTATAAGGATTGCTAGAAAGGGCTGAACAACATCAGGAATCACAAAAGCTTGGGTCAAAAACCTCCATTGATGAAGATGGCTGCACCTGCATCTAGTACCTGCTCGGTAGCACACCTCCATGGCTCCCTCACCATGGCTGGGCCTATTTCTTAACAATGGGCCGAACACAGTGGGCCTTTCTATATCTTTCTGTCCCATTTTCTTGTCCAAAAAATTAACAAACATTTTAATTTTTTTTATATATATTTAAATAAAATAAATCTAATAATCTAAATTACGGTGATTGATTTTTCCAATTTACTCTTACAAAAAATTAACAATGGATTTATTTTTAATATTCATCATGATTACAAATGAGGGTAGTAAAATAATTTTATAACTTTTCTCAAAATTATCATACATTCTCAACCAAAAACATCATCAATAATAGTTAAACTTATGACATGTTACAAATGATGAAATGATATAAAGCCAATGGTGAGAAACCAAAATTAATGACGAGAGTTTGAAATTTGAATCAGACGGGGTGTAAAATTTTGACGCACATATATTGATACAAAACTGTTTGTGTCAGACTGTTGACATGCTATTTTTTAGTATTTATGTAACTTTACATAATTAACTAAATACAAGAAGAAGAAAAACTAGGCACTATATACATCTGGATCTTCTTTTTTTTTTTTTTTTGGGGATCTTGATGAGTATATAAATAACTAGCTAGCCACACAATACAATGTAAGTATATTACAAGTTACACCGTTTTGTTCTTAGTTATGAATAAATGAGTTTGTAGAGATCTTTTCGTCAATTTTGAAGAGCCTTTTGATTATTTTGCAAATAGATCTTCCAATTCTGACTACCTAATTATACCTAAAAAAATCAATACGTTATAAGATGACCCAACGAAGAATTATCAAGATGCCTCCATTTAATTTGGTTTATTGGGAATAAAAATTAAAAATCATTAATTTCCTCATTTAAAAAAAAAAAAAAAGCAAACGTGGACGGAAGCAAGGAGCTAAATATACTAATATAGATGGAGATAAATAGGAGTATAAACTTAGGTTACCCATCGCCAACCACCTCTCATCTGATCCTTTCCCAAACTAGTTCACAATTATGGTCAAAACACACAATCTAAAACCCTATATTTCTATTTAAACCCCCAAAAAGATTCGACCTTTGAAATTCCCAAAATCAGAGCCGAAAACCCCAAAAGAACCCTACTTAAAGTGTAAGAAAAGTAATACACACACGAGAATCAAGAGCCACGGAATATAAAGACACAACATTTTTCTGCTCACCAAATCAAACCCAATTTCTCCTGAGTGCCAAAGTTTTTGTCTCCCACAAGAAATTCATGCAATATTCTTCACCCACTAGCTAACTAACGTCCTCCATTGTTATTAATCTCTCTTAATTCCTCTCTCGTCTCTTCATTTCTGAGATTCGCATTCTCTTCTCTCTGTCACAATGAGTACCAATTCTTCTTACAATCTCACCTTCAATGACGTTTTCTTTTCTTCTTCTTCTTCCTCCTCCTGCGAGCCTCTGGTTTCACGGAGGCTGTTTTTCTTGAGAAATGTTCAAGTTCTTGAGCTCTTTATTGCCCTTTTCGCTTTTGTCGCCATACATTCCTTGCGTCAGAAGAAACACCATGGTCTCCCTGTGTGGCCATTTCTCGGGATGCTTCCTTCTCTAGCTTTTGGCCTCAGAGGAAACATATACGAGTGGCTATCCGAAGTTCTCTGTCTTCAGAACGGGACTTTCCGTTTCAGAGGTCCCTGGTTTAGCAGCCTCAACAGCATTATTACTTGCGACCCAAGAAACGTTGAGCATCTCCTCAAGAACCGTTTCTCTGTCTTCCCTAAAGGTTCTTATTTCCGAGACAACCTCCGAGACCTCCTAGGCGATGGTATATTCAACGCGGATGACGAGACTTGGCAG
>OVAY01001559.1:0-18843 GCA_900406395.1 Kernera saxatilis | reverse complement strand
GGGGGGGGGGGGGAGGTTTATTATGGTTTCCGGTAAATATTCTTCAAACTATAATTCGTGTTGAGTAAAAACAAGATTCAACACCTGTTTTATAAAAGTCATGTCATATGAGTAAATTTCAACTATAGTGGTTCCATTTATCTATTACACTTCCAAATTTAAACGAAAGTTCTAATGAAGACGAGACCAATTTGTTACATTTTATCTAGAGTAAGAATATTGTTCATACCAGTTTAAAATGTTTTTAAAGATTTATATGTTTTATCTTTGAATAGTTAAATTATCTACCACTACTCCAAGGATAAGCATCTAGATCATATCATCTTAATCTTTTACAAAAAAAAAAATTAAAATATTCTTTTGAGTAATATAATTGAAATAGTAAGATAGTTACTCTGCCATCAATCAATTCGTATACACCTTGAAAGATAAGAAACACATCATAATCAAAACCTAATATATATGTATTTATATACTTGCTACCTAATATAAATAACAGAAAGAGATATATAACTTAAAAGATATAAAAAGAGAGATAAAGAGGATAATGTAATGCAACTAAATTCCAAGCAAAAATTATGGCTCTATGTCTACTTGTTGAGTCTTGAGTGTTAGTATAAAATACATATATGAGTGTCATGTGTGTGTGTGTGTCTGTGTGTGTGTGTAATGTCAATGTGCATTATATGTATATATGCAATTGTATATCACATGTAGTTGTCAAAATTAATTAGCTAGAACTATATCTATCCTACTAAAGTTTTTATTGGTTGTCAGTAAACTAACCATTTTGTAACTACTTTGTATTAAGGGTTGTGAGGTTTGGTTCTGATTTTGTGATCAACAGTTTGGTGATATTGGACATTGCCAGCTAAACCATAATTTAGAATCTGCTTGAATATCACTTATCAGTCTATATTGTTTTGCTGCAGCTTTATTTTTCTTCATATAATAGATATATTTAGGTTTCTATTTTGAAGATCTAGTGAACTCGTAAATGATTATATGCATCTTCTCTGTTTCTGATTTGTGACAAAAGTGCGAGATTTTAAGTGATCAATTTGGAAAATTTCGGACACATAAATGAATAGATCTGAAACTCTTGAAACCCATAAATAGAAGTCACATCATTTGTGTCAGAAATATCAAATCATTCTTTATTTAGAAAAACATAGGAAGATAGCTATGTAGTCTGCCACTTGGCTAAGCAAATCAACTTAGAAATACAATTTGCATATTCCAATAATTGTTATTACTAAGTCAGATTTTTATAGATGACTTTATTTAAGAAATTATCTCAAAATATGTCAAAAGAAAGAAATATATTTGTATTATATATTGGGTCTCTTATATATTCAACAATTTGACAGAGGAAATTTTGAGAAAGCAAACTTATTAATATAATAGGAAATTAGGAACAGTTCATATTTACATTTATTAATAAGGTAGTTGAAGTAACAGACAGACGGTTCGGACGACGCATACAACAACTTGGACCAACCTAGTGGGTAAGCTGATCCTGCTTCTTTTACTACATCTTTTTAATTAATTTTCATTTTCACTATGTTTATTAACATGTATAAAATAACAAATTAGATTAATTAATAAACAAATAGAAAGTTGGAGCAATTTACTGCGTCTTTTCCGTTGCGGAAAAAATGTTAAATGTTGAGTAAGCAAGAGGGTTAATGATTCACCTCTGATATTGAACAAAATCCAATTAACTCAAAGTCATGTTTTTCTTTATTCTTTTCCATAACTCATAGACTTGCTCAGTTGAATTGTTAAATACAATATTAATGTAACAGATAAAAAAAAAACAATGGTACAATGATTTTCTTAACACATTTATATAATTTTTTTTTTTAACTAAAAATGGGCTTGAATAGAATAGCAAAATCAATGAATCCGGAATTTCGTAGATTTTTTATGAATTATAAATTATTAATTAAAGGGTTTGTACGTTTTTATATGTGAAATTTAAAATTATTTCGTTTATTTCATTTCGTCACTCTTATCTACATTTTTTTCTTTCTTTCACCTCGATTCTTTATACGATTTTGCAGTGTTATCAATCGTAGTTAATATAATTTTTTGTAATCACGATTTTTCAACATTCTACTACATATCAGCTAACCTTACTTAGCTCTAGGATCAACCTAGTAAATGTCCATAAATCTATCAAAACCATCAACTTTTTTCTATATGTTTATTGATTATCCAGTGAACGATCTTAATTGGCCAAGTCGTAGAAGCCTCATCTTATACGAGGCTTTAGGCTTATATAGCTCACACTGCAAATGTTATTTAAGTTAAATTATGAACACGACATACTGATTAATCTTTTGTCTTCTTATTTGTTCTTTTTTCACTTGTTTAGTTAAGTTTGTTACAATAACAATTTGGAATCGAGGTGGGATCCACTCAATTTTTGGTTTAATTTTGTTGACATTTGTTACAATGACATCTTGAGTAGACAAGTTTCACCATTAAAAACAAAATTCGTTTTAAATTTTCAACATCAGTTTATTTAGAAGTCTGTTAAAGTCACTTTATCTTAAAACAAAATCAAACGCATAAATCATTTCATTTCAAAAGTTTGAGCTGAATAGAAAATGATGCTAAAATAAACCACCAAAACAATATTCTTAAAACGATTCAAATGCAGATTTGAACCAAAAGTAACACATCACTTGTACAAATCCAAGAAAAGGAGTGTTTGATGCTAATGAACATAAACATCAAAAGTTTACTTCACCCAAACATTATTTGCAAAGATTCTGACATCTGATTCAACAGAACAAGACCAACACAGTAAGTAGACAGAAGAGTACTTACTTAGCCCAGACTTAGACCGGCGTCAAACCAATCACACCTGCATATTAGAACCAACGTAGCAACTCGTGAGGCTACCAAAACATAGAATCCCAATATGCATTTAAATCCTTTGCTTATTGTAAATGCATAGGGATGGAAAGTTGAACCATACCGCATGCCAATCTCCCGCCTGCGTTTCCTGTGGTCAGACTAAGCTCATGCCCACCTATATATTTGTGAAATCAAAGAGAAGTAATCAGATCACAACTTGTCTTAAGAGACTTCTATAAGCTTGGAAAGTGCCATCCTTTTCACTATCAAGTCAATAAAAGTATGATACAAACTCCATAAGAATCATGCAACCGATGCCAATTGATGTATTATCGAGGATCGTAAGTATAAAAGCTTTACCCTTTCCGAGGTCATCCTTAAGCTCGTGAACCACAAAGGCTCTTCCAACAACAGAATTAGGACCAGTCAGAGGAATCTGCACAGTTGATTTCACAGTAAACAAAAGCTCTCTTATGAGAGAATATATGAGAAACAATGTGATAAAAACCCCAACCTGATTGTCCACGATTGTTGTTTCTGCCACGCCTGTTGTTACAGAAAAAACAATACTTAGTTCAAACATTTTGTTGAGTATCGAAGATGGCAACCATAACAGTTGAGAAACTTGAATGGAGGATGTAAATACCATCGGCAGTGGCAGTTATGTTTCCCAGGTCACCCGCATGACGGATCTCGTCTCCAGGAGCTCCGTGTGTCATGTTGTTAGGGTTGAAATGTGGTCCTATGAGAATTTAAGACAAGATATCTTTTTAAGAAAACACAAAGCAAAATCCTGATATCTGTATGAAATGAATCGTAATCTCCATTGGGGTATTGGTATGAACCTGTTGAGATACATCCATTTGTTGTATCACCAAACTCATGCTGTAAAAAACAAACAGAATACAAACTTACATCACTAGAGCTCAAAGAATCTAAACAGTAGATAACCAAATATAAAAGAACACATGATTCATTAGTCCGAGGAAGAAGACTCACGAGGTGAAATCCATGAGGCCCTGGAGTGAGCCCGGTGATACGAACATTCACAGTTGTAGGACCTGCTTTGCCATTAAACCAAACCACACCATTTAACTCTTTTCCTTTATACAATCTTACATAGTCAAAAACTAGCTAAAAACCAAATAGATTTTCTGTATATGCACACAGAAAACAATCTTCTTACAACTATTGTTAGATTACTAAACCATTGTATCAGCAGGATTTCACAGTTGAATATGCAAAAGAGTTCCCATTAATCACACAAGCATTTAAAAGGATTAGCTTTTATCTTACAAAGCAGTGAGAATCAAACACTGATAATCTGAAACTCAAACGAAACTGAGCAGAATCAGATTTTTTACCAAATCATCAAGAAATCGAAAAAAAGATCACATTTTTGAGCAAATCGAATCAACCAAAAAGGAACCCATATGAGCGAATTGAGAGAGACCGATAAGGAATCAGAGAAAATGCGAGAGGAAAGGAAGGGAACCTGTGTCTTCTTGTGTCAAAGTGACAACGCCTTCGACATCGGAGTTACCCTTGAGCACCGCCACAGCCTTCTTCGCGGCGGAAACGACCGTCAAGGGTTTCTTCGACGGAGCTCTGGCGGAGAAGGAAACCGATTGGGGACGGTGGAGGTTGAGAGAGGCGCCGCGGAAAGAGGAGCGGAGACGGGAAGCAGAAGAAGGAGAAGAGAGTAGTGAATTGGGATTCGATGAAGGAGAAATGAGAAGGCGAGAAGAAGGCGATGAAAACGAGAGGATGGTGTGAGCAGCCATGGCTGCTGCTTGCTGTGTGTAATGCTTTGAGGCGTTTGGAGGAAGTGGGAGTAGGCAAATTTGGTGATGAGATGAGGTTTTTTATTTGTGTGCGTTTTTTTCACTACGGCCCACACAAATTGATTTTAGTGCTTAATCTTACCAATCTTGTAGAACTTTAAAATATCTTTGTTACTGCTTTACGATATGAGTATTGAGTAGAGCACAATTTGTAAAAAAAATTTCTAAATTTTAAAGGGAATATAGTAAAATAATTCAAAAAAAATATTTTAAATATATAAAACTCTTTAAATAGTTACTATAATGCACAACTTTTCTTTTGTTTTATCTATAGGTGGTGATGGACTGGATATTGCAATATACAAAAAAGGGAAAAGATAAATGTGTTTGAAAGTTGAAGTAAAGAACGAACAAATAGGCTATGCAAGTCTCTACCCATGTATCAACCAGATTTGATGATTATTCTATCCAGAAAAATACGATTTAGAAAGCTAATGAAAAGTTTAATATCTTTTTTTTTATTGGTTTAAAAGTTTCCATATCTTCTGTGTGAACAAAGCTGTTTTGAGTTTCCACATATAATCAAAACATGAATCGCTTGCCAGAAAGACAGTAAGACTAAATGACAAAACATTTTTTTTTAGTAATTTTTAGTTGCATCTTCTACGGTTTATCTTGATATACTATTTATAGTGTATAGAAACAACTCCAAAACGTCTAAAAATGTCTCAAAAAGTGTTGTTTTCAAAACGGCATAACCTATTAACAGCATATAACATCTGTACGCCCTTGTTTACATATGGTTTCTCTCTTTTCCCACTCTCAAAGAAGCCAACATCTCTTCGTCGTCTTCCCCATTTTTCACAAGATTTTGTTTTAAGTCATGATGGGAATGGGGAATGCGACGGGCGAACCAGAAATGGGGATGCCGGAGGAATTTCTGGGAGGCGGAGGCGGAGGCGGAGGGGGAGACTACGGAGGCGGAGGGGGAGACTACGGAGGCGGAGGGGGAGACTACGGAGGCGGAGGGGGAGACTACGGAGGCGGAGGGGGAGAGCTCCCGGGAATGGGGGGTTTTGGTTTGGGTCCTGATGTAAAATGGGTATTTGATATGACTTGGTTTGGTGAAGCTGTAAGAAGTGATGGGTTTATATGTGAGGAGCATCCTGCTAAGTTGTCTTCTGATGGTATTTGGGAGAAAATTCTTGTGAACAGAGATGGTCTTCGCATTTGGCAATATCGTCTTCCCAATCTCGAGATTGTCATCTTGATGATGTTTATCCTTTGGCAACTCTTTAATATCTTGTTCAAGAAGTTAGGTCTTACGATTCCAAAGTTCACCTCTATGATGCTTGTGAGTTTCTCTTTTTCTTCTTCAAAATGTTTTTGTTTTGTTGCTGCAAAAATCTTGACAAACAAATCCTTTTTGATTGCATTGAAGGCAGGGCTAGTCTTGAACGTTCTACTTACTCTTTCCGGAGATAAGTCGATTATTCAAGAGATCTTGTTCCCCAAAAACAGAATCGACATTCCAGGATGTCTTGGATCATTTGGCTTCATGATCTTCTGGTTCCTCAAGGGTGTGAAAATGGACGTCAAGAGAATCTTCAAGGCTGAAGCAAAGGCAAGACTCACGGGAGTTGCGGCGGTTACTTTCCCTATACTTGTTGGCTCAATGCTTTACAAGTTTAGAGCAGCTGAGAATCGACCGCTCAAATCCCTAGAGTATGATCTTTTGCTGCTAATGGAGAGCCTCACGTCCTTCTCGGGAATCGCAAGGCTCTTGCGCGACCTAGGCATGAACCACTCTTCCATTGGCCGGGTCGCTTTATCCGCTGCCTTAGTCTCTGATATGGTTGGACTCTTGTTCCTGCTTGGAAACGTTCCTATTAGTATGTCATCAACGGTTCAAGGTGTGGGTCTACTTATAGAGATGGTCTTCTTTATCGTCATTGTGTTTGCTGTCGTGAGGCCACTAATGTTCAAAGTGATCAAACGGAAACGAGAAGGGAGACCCATCGAAGACAAATACATCTACATGATTCTCGTCATGGTTTGTTTATCGTGTATGTATTGGGCCGATCTTCAGCAGTTTCCTGCGCTAGGAGCCTTCTTTCTCGGCCTTGCCATCCCCAATGGACCTCCTATAGGTTCCGCGTTGGTCGAACGACTAGAGAGCTTCAACTTCGGTATCATATTGCCTCTCTTCTTGTCAGCAAGTATGCTCAGGACTGATATAAGATCTTGGAAAGGCGGTTTAACATTCTTTAGCACCGACGACAAGAAATTCGCGGTCGCGTCTCTCGTCTTGCTCATCTTCTTGTTGAAGCTCTCTGTCTCAGTGATCGTGCCTTACCTCTATAAGATGCCGTTGAGAGACTCTGTGATTCTTTCCCTTATCATGTCCCATAAGGGTGTTATCGAACTAAGTTTCTACCTTTTCTCTTACGGTCGTGAGGTTAGTCTCCAATCTTTTTTCGATTTCTTGATCAGTACTTTCTTTTCTTGCAAGAAAAGAAAAAAACAGAAAGATTGATTTGTCTGATTGGTTTTGATGCAGCTTTTATCAAGAGATTCCTTCTCGATCCTAGTCTTATCCATCGTCCTAAACTCGTTGTTCATACCAATGGCGATAGGACTTATCTACGACCCGACGAAGCAATTCATGTGCTACCAAAAGAGAAACTTAGCAAGTATGAAGAACAGTGGAGAGCTAAGGACTCTTGTGTGCATCCATAGACCAGACCACATATCTTCAATGATTAATCTCTTAGAATCTTCTTATCAATCCGAGGAGAGCCCTCTCACTTGCTACGTGCTTCACCTTGTCGAGCTACAAGGCCAAGACATTCCCACTTTGATCTCACACAAAGTCCAGAAACTCGGTGTCGGGACCGGGAAAAAATATTCCGAAAACGTCATCCTCTCGTTCGAACATTTCCACCGTTATGTATGCAGTTCCATTTCCATAGACACATTTACATGCATCGCGAACGCGAACCACATGCAAGATGATATTTGTTGGCTAGCGCTCGACAAAGCTGTCACGCTTATCATTCTTCCTTTTCATCGGACTTGGTCTCTCGACCGAACATCCATCGTAGCCGACAATGAAATGATCCGGTTTCTTAATTACAACGTCTTGAAACAAGCTCCTTGCTCCGTTGGCATCCTTATCGAACGTCATATCGTTAACAAGAAGCAAGAGACTCAACAAAACCTTAAGGTATACTCACAAATATTACATTTTTGACCATCTTTTCTAGTTTGGTTCGTTGGTTGAATCTTATCCATTGTGTGCTTATATGGTGGTCACTAGGCTTCCGAGTTACGAAAGTATTCGGAATAAGACTTACCTAGTTATCAAAAACTAAATACTTGGAGCGATTTGATGATAGGTATGTGTGATATTCGTGGGAGGAAAAGACGATAGAGAAGCATTAGCCTTTGCGAAGCGAATGGCCCGTCAAGAGAACGTGACACTAACGGTTCTACGCCTTGTAGCATCCGGAAAGAGCAAAGAGTCGACGGGATGGGATCAAATGCTTGACATGGTGGAGCTAAGAGAGTTGATGAGAAGCAACGAATCAGGAATGCAAAAAGAAGAAAGTTCCACAATTTACTTGGAACAAGAGATATTAGATGGAGCGGATACGTCAATGCTTCTACGCTCCATGGCTTTGGACTACGACCTTTTCGTCGTGGGCAGAACATGCGGTGAGAACCACGAGGCGACCAGAGGGATAGAGAATTGGTGCGAGTTTGAAGAGCTTGGAGTCATTGGTGATTTCTTGGCCTCACCGGATTTTCCGAGCAAAATATCGGTGTTAGTAGTTCAACAACAACGAACCGTAGCAAATCATTAGAAGTGGAGAAAAGCATATACTATACTTGTTGTTCCATATATCTCTTTTGTAGCATCTACGATAAAGTTTGAAATACAAAAAAATAAAAACAATAACGAGCACATATCATTTGGTTTGGTCATTGTTAATTGTGGATTATTATAATTTGCAGAGCATAAAGAAATGAAACAAAAGAAAAATTCGAGAATGTTTTGAGTGTACGTAGTTTAGGGGTTGTTTTGCATTTCTTTAATCACTTTCTCTTTTACTTCATTTAACCATATATTTTGTCGCTAAATTACTCTCTAACACGATGTTTTTTTCAATAGATAATCAACAATCTCGGTTACATCATCATTAGCATTAAAATTAGATCTCTGAGTGTTATAAACCATACATGAAGAAAGACAATCAATGAGATGCAGAACCGGTGTTTTAATCAGATCGGAACATCGCGTTATAGAATCAAGTGAATGGCTTGACGAATTCAAAACCTTGGTTTAGAAGTGATCCAGTGATCCACAGCTTCAGGTTAGGCAAGTTTAAGCTCTGTTCAAAACATGTCCCCTGTTTCCAGCACACAAGAAAACTCGGTTAAGCAAACGTATGTTAGGACTAAAAGAAACGAAAAAAGGTAGAAGGAGGCAAATTGATTTACATCTAATGTATATGTTAAGAGGTATCTGTCAGAAGAAGGAGAGCTTAGGTTGGAGTTTTGCACTTGGAAACTTGTAAGAGACTCCAAAGACTTGTAGAGTGATGGAGCAACACCTTCTCCTTTATTACACACCAATCTCACATAAAACCCTTTCTCCTCCACTTGAATCACATCCATCTAACACACAAATATACAAACTTTAAACTATTTGTAGCCAAAAATTGTCAAGTGGCTGGATTGTTCCAACCAACTTCTAAGGGTTTTGATGTTTCAAGAAGATTGAGTTACAATACCTGAATGATTTTCTTGGAAACAGGAGGATTGATACTGTGAAAAGTTTGAGTCTTGTGAGCATCTTGGGCAGGTTCTTGATACCCTCCAGTAGAGTTTAAAGAAGCTTCAAGGCCAGCGATATCGGCTTTGAGTTTCTTGGCTTGTGATTGCAATTCTTGAACATACAACACTGCATCTCCCACAATGGATGCTTTATCCATCTAATGCCACACATCAAAAAAACATTCCTCTGGTTATTTATAGTTTCATGACCCAATTTGTGTTCTTGAAAATTGATTCAGCAAAACATTTACCTTAGTAATGTTGGGAACAAGAGATCTCAACGCGTAGAGCTTATCCTTCATACGACCTCTCCTCCTTCTCTCTGAGATCAAAGTTCTAGACCGATCCGTCTTCGTCTTACGGCTTCCATCGTTATTCGTCGTGGTGGCCGAAGAATCGTCGCCGTCGTTGTAATCATCTTCGCCGCCGGGTATAACACTCTCGCCGTCGAAGCTACGGAACGATTCGGCGACATTGGAGTCTAAGTCAGGCAATTCGTCGAACAGGTCATCGACAGGTGTTGGGATAAACTGGTTCTCGTCGATGAAACATGGGCTGCTTTGTAAAGGACCAAGATCGAAATCAAGAACTGGGTCTTCGATGGCTTGATCTCCTCTTATGAGATTTATGAACTGATCGAAATTTGGATCGACCAAGAAATCGTGTAGCTCTAGGTCGTGTAGGTTTGAAACAGCGTTGACTCTTCCTTCCATTGACTTTTTTTAGTCTGTTTCTAAAGTTTTCTTGTCAAAGTGAAAGAAAAGAGACTTCGAAAGTTTCTGACAACTAAAAGAGAAGACAAAATGAGTTTATATATACAGTGAATTATTGTTTCCTAGTGTGTTTTAAAACCAGAGTATGTAATAAATTGTATTAATGTCGACACAAATAAAATAAACTGTCTTAGTATTTAAAATTATTGGATTATTCCTTTGCATCAGTAGATCAATGGGCTTATTTGTTTTAGCCAACTTTTTGCTCAAAACTGGCAAAACCGTAGTTAAGAAGTAGACTTCATATTTTTTTTACAAACTTCATTTGTAGATACTTTATTTACACTATATATTATGGGGATAATTTCAGGTAACTACACTAACTTAGTTTAATTTTGTAGCTTTCTTTCCACGGCAATGTAACTTAGATTTAACATAATTAATAACATGAGAAGAAGTAAAACAAATAAGGAAATATACTTAAGTTTGATAGTGTTTTTTTTTATAAAGATTATTTCGTTAACATCGTGATAATGTCATGCATGACGATTGATTTTATATAAATATAATCTTGCTAAATTGATTTCAATGATTTGTTTGTCGTGTTGCATGACAATTATATTTCTGACGATGACTAGGAAGTTGGATTCTAAAACAAAACAAAACCAAAAAATAGAAAAAACGGACTTTGTGGTCAGGTGATAAGATTTAAGAAGACCGGTCTGGGATGCCAACATGTTTGAAGATTCGATTTATTTGCTGCGTGAAATTACAACACATTCGTGGACTGCATCTCTCCCAGTGAATTAGTCTGGATCTCTTCGTAAACATGTGATTTATCCATAAATTATCAACAAAAAAAAAACAAATTCAAACTCGCTAATTTCGCCGTTGTTCTACTTCATATTTTGTCATTTGAATTTTTGTTTTTCTTATGGTGAAGCGGCATGTAATAGATTAGAAACAAAACCATATATATTTATTGTCAACATAAAATTATACAATGTGACCAAAAATGCAGTAACTACTACTATTTGTAATAATACCAGACGATATATTTTTTTATTTTGGATTTGGATATCAAAAATATTATGGGCTAAAAATCCAAAACTTTTACGGTTTAACAAAAAAAACATATATATATATATATATATATATATATGTTTATTTGTTCTTTTTTATTTTTGTCAAACGTATAATTTTCTTCAACAATAAACCGTTAAATTATCAATCCAAATATGAAAAATGTGATGTTAATATTGGAACGAAATTAGAAAGACATTCACGTTTTTTTTTCGACACCTCAAAGACATTCACGTTTTCTTTTTTTTTTGGTATGAAAGGCATTCACGTTTTGTCCCCTGCACCAAGATAAAAGTGAGAATATTTTTCATAGATTTATTTATTAATCTACAACAGTGAAAACTATTTAAGGTTTTCAATTGGTAACTCGCATAACTGATGTTATCAATCACACAAAAATTATGTAAATATACATTTTTTTTTTTTACATCTATGTAAATATACATTTTTTTAAAGCAAGGTTGCCAAGGTACAATGGATTATATGGATAAATTATTTAGTCAGTATAAAAAAAAGTTGATGATGCTCTATTTCCTAAATGTCCGTTCCAAAAGATAATCAAAAACTAAAATTTAGAAAGAGTATTTAAATATATATATATATTAAATATTAACTGTTGAAAGAAAAAAAATGTATATATATATATATATATATATATATATATATCTCATTATCACAAGATATAAATAAACTCTATATCATACACTCATTTATCATATTCGGGGTAAATGATTTTGTAATCTCACAAAAACGAAAGTTGAAACAAAAAAGTATACAAATAATTGAATTCTCGTTGTTCTTATTGGTGTGAAAGCTTTGAGAATCTAAGTTTGAAAATACTATAGGCTATATGCAATTTTGTGGAAAATAAAAAAGAGTTTTCAATTGTTTGAGATCTTCGATAATAAGTTTAAGTTAATAAATATTCATTGACTTTTAGGATAGAATTTATAATGGTGGACCTTACATAAGAGAAAAATAATATATATACACAATACAATTTAAAAAATAATAACTGAACAAACAGGAAAAATATACAAACATATATAGGCTGTTCGGTTGGTACTCAGGGTACCTATTTTTTAGATTGGGTTCAATATTTATATGAAAAACAAAATATTATACGTAGCAAGTGTACTGTTTAATATATACATATATATATATATATATATATATATATTATATGGCTAAGTGTGTGAAAGGAATCAGAAGAGAAGTTTATCCGTTCGTTGTCAGTTACCTAATAACTTATTTTATTAAGTTTATGAATAACCAGAAATTAATTATTCGTACGATATTTGCTTATATAAATCGATCAGACCGTATTAAAGGAGGTTGTCTATGTTAGTGTATACAGAATAAATTTTTTTATCTATTAGAGTTTTAATATTTTTGTTGGTTAGAATATTTACAAATAGATAAAAAAAACTGTCTCGATATAAAATTTATACTTAAAATACTGAATCGGCTCCGGGGTCGATGAAATATTAATAGCATTTTCATCCTTCAACTCATTTACAGATCATCGCAATTTTTTGTTATAAAGAAGCCTGTTCAATGCATTTTTGTTTTGGTGTCTGTCACAACGAGCAGACAAAGGATATAAAAAAACGCAAATAGTATTATGATGCTTGGCCGGTGAGGAGAATGATTAACAATTATAAAACAAAAAAATTGTGAACTTACTAAGGTTTCTCACGTATATACACTGTAAAAACAAATTGGTGGTCATCCAATAATAAATGCCTGAAGTCGAAATTTTTAAGAGAAATTGAACGTTTGAGCAACATTGAAGTTTTGGGATATTCCACAAGTCTTAAAAACTTTAACAAATCATATTTTAAGTTCAGTTCAAAATCAACATATGCATAGTATATAAATACTTAAATATTAATATCCACTTTAATAGCAATAAAAATATTAATATCCACTAGTCCTATTAGTGAATACAATAAAAATAGAGAATCTAATAACAAGATATAAGAGAAATCTAATACATAAAATCATCAAAACCAAAAGAATTCACAACCAAATGTTAACTTTAACCCAAATCATAAGAGAGATAGGAGTCCAAGATGTCAGTATATGAATCTCTCTAGTCTCAAACTCTAAAATCCTAAGAGAAAGACATAACAATGTGTCTATTTCCAAAAATATGAAATTTATGTCTAAAAACGGTATGAAAATGAGCCTAATTAGAAGCTAAGAAGCATGTTGTATGTATAGGGAAGATATGAGAATTAAATCTTTTAACATATTTTATATTTATAGCATAAACTTTTAGAAAGAAACAAAAATCCAATTCCATATTTTCTGCCATAATTATATTTTTCACCTCAACGGTGTGATTTTTTTTCTTACACTAATTTAGATATGGAACAAAACCACTTTTGCTATGACCATTCACATCTTCAGAAGTCAGAACACACAAAACTGGATAAGTGATGAACATATTATTAAATTGATGTGTCAGATACTCAGAGAACTGTAACTTTCTGGTTACATTTTTGAAAACCGAAATGGCATTGGAATTACTAATAAAACCAAACCTAACAATTGACCATACCAATTAGTAACAGTGGTCCATCATTCTCATCTCACATCGCATCATATCAAAACATTAATACCCTTTTGCTTCCAAATTTCTCTCTCAAGTTTTTTACTTACAACTTTTCACTGCCCAATAACCCAACATTTAGTGCTCTCTGATCTTTTTAGGCTTTTAATGAAAACTTTTTTCTCTTCTCCTTTTCTCATACCACCTATCCAGATTTACAAACCAAAATGGAGAAAGTAGACTGCCACAAAAACATACAAAAAGGGTTTTTTTGAATTCAAATTGTTTCTAAAACCCGCCTTAGAAACTTGGTTAGAGCTTCTCATGAACAGCTTGAAGGCACTTTAGATTGGATTATAACCCGAGCTCCTGAAGCAAGCCTGCTCAAGATATATATAGGTTTTGATAAGTCTATAATGAATCAAAATAATAATGATAAGTTCCTAAAGAGCCATGAATGAAGAATCAAAATGTTTATGTTTACCTTTCGTCGATCTTGATCACCTTCTCCTCGTCTTCTCTGAAAGAATCGGGCTTCCTTAAAGATTCAGTTATTCTTCTACTGCACACATCAGGTGTTTTAGTGGGACTGGGACTGTTCGTGGTAGTATCTTTTGATGAGTCTTTTGCCTTGTCTAAGACAGGAGATCTCATGGACTCGCTGCTTGGTTGTTGCTTGGTTATTATAGAAGAAGCCTTTCTCGAGCGTGGAATGTGTTTCGAACCACCGGGTTTTGAGTCTTTGTTCTCTTCTACACCCATTTGGTTGGAAGCCCTGAAAAACTCATGAACTTTTTTGTAAGTTGAAGAATGTTTCCTCGAGAATTCAAGTTGATGAAGTTTACTACTCAAATCAAGAACCTTTCCAATCACAACATATAACCCAAACATCAACAAAATATGCAGAGATTCTTTTACAAGCTGTGATTTTGCCTCTAGATGCCTCTCTCTTTGAATCTAGGAGGAGTTTCTATTTATGGATTCCATCAGTTTCATTACTTTTTAGAAAACAAGAACTGTCTTAACATCGAAACATAACACACCATCCAACTAAACAGAATCACTAATAGAACTTTTTTTCAGGTGATTCAGAAATCTACCTGTCACCATTGTAGGATGAAGAACGCTTAAGAGAAGCATTCGAATCCGCGGCATTCTTCTTCTGTAGCTTGGTCTCGATCAAGCTCCCGCTAAAATACTCTTTCTCCTCCATTCTCAAGCTCATTAGACTCGGAGTTTCCGACAGACGGTCAAGATCTCCTAGCATAAACGATGAGGAGAAAAATGGAGATGGAAACTTGGAGTGGCCGAATTTCGGTTTGTAAGTCGGTACAAGGCCGAAGTTGTTATCCTTGACTGATATTGAGCCACAAGATATCAACTGCATCAACATATTCGAGGCCCTAAGCCTCGAGCTAGCTGGCATTCGAACATCTTCTTGCTCAAGAATCCTAAAACTATTCATCTTACTAACATCAGCTCTTATTAGAGACTCCAAAGTATCTGTCTTTGCGCCAAGCGAAGAAGCACTGTTTGAAAAAGGAGGAGAGACAGAGTTTCTTGATATTTCCGCACTCTCCCTCTCCTTCCCCGCACAAGAAGCCTCGCTCACGATATTGTTTTCGCTCGAATCAGGTTCTGATGATCCGTCTTCATCAGTTGAAACACCTCTACTGAAAGTCTCCACGGATTTTTTAGAACAACCGGTAACAGTTTCATCGGTTTGTGTAGAAGCATCAGCGAGTCCCTCACTCTTGTACACCTTGTACTCAGCCAAACACCAAGAAGATGAGTTCTTTGCGTCTCTAGAATCAGGAGATACACCAGAAGAGGAAACAGAGCGAAGAGCCGGAGGAGAAAGCTCATCATCTTCCTGAGAATGCTTATTAGTTCCCTTCCCGTTATTCATACTCGAAGAAGAAGACGAATCATCCATGCTTCTTGATGATGGTGGCTCCACAACTATCTGCTTCATGTTTTGTGTCGCTGAATTCGCAATTGGACTAAAGTGATCTGCACAACATCATTCTTTCTTTTTAAGATCTAATCATGGAAACAAAGACCAAATGATGTAAAAGGAGTGTTTTTTTCTTTCACCTGAATTGGATTCATCAAATAGCTCAGAACCTTTAAGAACATACTCATTCCCATGAGCTGGTAGAATCAAGTCATCTTCTGATAAGTCATGCCAAACAAAACCATTCCTATAGCTTCTGCAGGTAAAATCAAGAAACATTGAAATCTGAAACTCTTCTTCTTGCTTCTTGATTTCAAGAGAAGTGAAAATCAGAAAAAGTTTATACCTTTTACTAGACCAAGAATACATTGAAGCCATGCCTCTACCTCTAAGAACATTAAGTCTCTCTATAACATCTGCAAACCCAAAAAAAAAAAAGATTCTTCAAAATTCTCTAACACAAAATCTCCCAAAATCTTTCAATTGTGCAAAGCATTATTGGTTATTTACCTCTAAGGTATAAACCATTTGGAGAAGAAATCAAAACCTCCATGAAATGAGGATGCTCGAGTTGACGATTCTTGGAGAGGTAATAAACAATTTGGACTTTCTTAATCTTCTGATGATACTTTGGTGATTTCTCAGTCCAGACTTTAGCTCTCTCTGGACTCACTTCTTCTCTGTATTTCTTCATCCTCGCTTCCATTTTCTTTTTTTCCTCGTGACCCAATTTAAAAAGAAAGAAACCCTAATTGGGTAATTCCGACATTCACGTTCTTCTCTGTGTCATTTCTCAATTTGAATCAGATCTATTCAATCTGGAGGAAGAGAGAAAAAGGGCAAAAACACACAGATTACTTACGAGCGAGAGAATTTGACCAATGTAATAGAGAGAGAGAGAGGGAGGTGAGTTTCTGCAATGAATGAATGTTTTTGAGCAGAAGAGATTAATGGAGAGACAGAGAGACGACAGTAACAGTAAGGGAGAGAGAGAAAGCTTAAGCCTTTAGTGCCTTTTACCTTATTTTCAGACAGTTTCTTTTGTTTTGTAACGAAACACTGAAAATCACTGATTTTTATTCGCTCATGTCTTGTTCTTTTTTTTGTCAACACTTCGTTCAAATCTCTCTCGATTATTTCTTTATTCGGGTTCTTTGTATTATTGGGACTATAATTTTTTTTTTTGGCATTGGGAATATAATTTTAAATTCGGCTTTTAAATTAGTAAAAGAAAAAAAAGTGGGATTAAATTGCCATTAGAACTAAAATTGGAATTAGAATTAGAGTTAGAGTTAGAACTAGAATTGAAAGAATTCTTAGTGAAACTAACACAAAGTATTGTTTGCTTACACAATTACACTAAATATTTAATTCTAGAACTTTCACTATATTAAGCATAAAAACGGAATTAAACCAAACAAAAATTAATTAAAAACTGTAGATTCTCATATTAGAGATAAAAAAGTGAATTGAACCGATCAAAAATTTATTAAAAAAAAATCTGAACCGAACAAAACTAAATGGCAAGGCATATAAGCCATTGTTTAAAAATTTAATCAAATATTTTAAGGTGATCGATCTACGGCTCACATATAGTTTGGATTCTGTCTCAAACCACGCCGAATTTTTGCCTCTTAAAATGCACAAAGACAAATAATTATGTCGATAAGTCCACCAATTTTTTAAAATTTGTCAACAATTACATAGCATTTAAAATATGGTGGTTTAAGCTTTAGATCTCAAAAATATAATTTTCAACCAGAAAAACGACCCCAATTTTTTTAATGAATAAGTTAATTATGTTCACTTTCAAGCAACAATTTCCATTCTGAATATGTGGATAGGTATTTATGATAAATTTTCATTTTGCATCTCCTTTGAGGAACAAATAAATAATACGATTAAATTCGAGCATTAACTTGCAATTTAAGAAAAGCTTAAAGCGATAGTATATTTGCTTTCTCTTTCTTTGTTGGAAAGCTGAAATGGAATAAAAACTCGTGCATGAAGATGTCTCTTGTTAGATTTACGTGCATGCTTTTATTTCTTTATCACAGGCCGTGATATAAAATACTATAACTAAATCAAAACCAATTATGCATGTAATAATTGATTTGAACTCAAAATTTAGATATTGAAACTGTTTTTTTTTCCTTCAAGTGTCATATAATAAAGCGGGTTTGAAAATACCCAAAAATTCCATTTGGGCCAACCCAACAACTTTTTATTCCTCCTCTATTCATCTAACAACATATTTGTGGATCGACTTACCCTCTTTTTCTATTGGTTTATCCATACAATAAATAGAACCATTCTTAATTTTATAACATAAAGTCATAAGGAGGTTTCCTTGTATTGCTTCTCATTTCTTTTAAGTTTGTTTCTCTCACACACTCTCATCTTCTTCCATAACATAACGGGGCGGGGTTGCGCGCGAGCCGAGTGACGTAGATGCACAAGAGTACTTCGCGCCACAACCATCTCTTTTTTATACGTTCTACGGACCGATGCCTGCTGCTTCATCTGGTAGAAAACTCTAGATCTTCCGGATTCAAGTGATTCTTTTCCACTTGGGTGACGACGTTTTATTTGTCACTGCAAATGTGTTTGGAGCCCATAAGACAAATTTTAAAAGAACCAACCATATAAATTCCTCGAGCCCAATTTTGTTAGTGGGCCTGGTCAAATATTTCCTAGAAACGTCCCTCCAAAAACAATTTTTTAGTTTATTGAATATAATATATAAATTATTGACAATCATTAATGTGGAAAATTCTAATAATGTTATAGCACGGAAACTTCGTTAGAGGTCCGCTTCCTGCTTCGGAATTGGAATCGGAAGCTTTTGGAATCGTGAGGAAGCGCGATTCCAAAAAAAAACCAAGTTGTAATGATTTTAGAAGCATTGATTCCAAATTAGAAGCGTTTTGATTTTTACGATTTCAAATTGGAAGCGGTTAGATTTTTACGATTCCAAATTTAAAATCGTATAAAATAATAAATTATTAGAGAACTTTAGGATAATTTTGGTTTTTTATTATT
>OVAY01001558.1:0-27736 GCA_900406395.1 Kernera saxatilis | reverse complement strand
ATATATATATATATATATATATATATATATATATATATATATATATATACAAATCTGTTAAAGAGTGTTTTCTTATCTCTAAGTCTTTAACCAGAAAGAAGTGGGTTTTTCTTAACTTAGTTTTAAATTCTTTCTCAGCTCTTTGGGAAGTCACAGAGGCTGACTGTTGCAGGACGTTCTCAGACTTATGTGGCAAAGGTTCTTAATTAATACAATTGTATATATAGTTGGTTTTTTTGTTACTTATATTACGTGCGGACCAGGTTAGGGCAGAATTGGAGCAACGAGGATGCAAGATTAGAACAAGTTGCAATGTACAATCTGTTTCGACATCTGAGGATGGCTGTGTCTTAGTAAAAACTGAAGATGGATCTAAAGACGTATTCGATAGGTGTATATTAGCTGTGCACGCTCCAGATGCTCTGAGATTGCTTGGCGAAGAAGCCACATCTGATGAAACTTGGGTTCTTGGTGCTTTCCAATACTCTTACAGGTAAACCTCATATCTGTAATACTCTGTTTGAGTTCGATTCTGGAGATTCATTAACATGACAATGTCATCGATTTGTAGCGATCTTTATCTTCACCGTGACACTGATCTGATGCCGCGGAACACTGCTGCGTGGAGCGCTTGGAATTTCCTAAGAAGTTCTGAAGATAAAGCTAGCCTCACATATTGGCTCAATATAATTCAGGTATGTATTGACATTTTTGGATAACTTTTAAAATGAAATAAATGAGATTGGAGTGCCTTTTCTGTTGCAGAATCTTGGAGAGGAACATGATCCATTCTTTCTCACCTTTAATCCTGAAGTTACCCCAAAGAAAACATTGTTCAAATGGACCACTGGTCATCCTCTGCCCTCTGTTTCCGCTTGGAAAGCTTCACAAGAGCTTCACAAGATTCAAGGGAAACACGGTCTATGGTTCTGTGGTGCATATCAAGGTAAAGCTTAAATATTGTATCGATACTCAACTTCCGTTTAATCCCTGTCAATAATCATCTGGTTCATTTACCTTTTGGCAGGCTATGGTTTCCAAGAAGACGGGCTAAAGGCAATCATCAGTCTTATAATTAACCCAATTCATTGTTTCTCTTGATGAGTTGTTTTGTAACTTTGGAAGTTTGTTTATATTATGTCAGGCTGGTATGGCGGCTGCACAAGGTCTCCTAGGAAAAGACATGGGGACTTCTCTGAGCAACCCAAAACCCATGGTCCCCTCTCTAACCGAGAAAGGCGCTCGGTCTTTCGTTTCTAGATTCTTGAAAAATTTCATATCAACCGGTTGTATAATGTGAGCCCCCTCCTCATATATATATATCTGTCATTAGTTGCAATTCGAATGTTACATTTACTTATTAGTTAGACCCTAACAGAATACATGAAGAAGGAGGAACAATGTTCACTTTCGAAGGAAAGGATTCGAGATGTGGCTTGAAATCTGTCCTAGTGATTCATAGTCCTCAGTTTTACTGGAAGGTTAGTGCGTAGGACACCGATTGTTAGAAGAGCTCATCTTTATTTCTTCCAAAGCTCAAGAACTTGTAATCTTGATTATTTTTCCCACAGATTATGACACAAGCAGATATAGGACTTGCTGATGCGTATGTCAATGGGGATTTTTCGTTTGTCGACAAAGAAAGAGGACTTCTCAATCTGATCATGGTATGGTACATGCACTTATTAAAGCATAGAGGTTGAATTTAGAAACTTCTGACATGTATCTACTTGATCATAAAACTTGCAGATCCTGATTGCTAACAAAGAAATGAACTCAAACAACTCAAATCTTGCCAAGATAAGGTGAAAAAATATTCAATTTTCAGCTATAGCTATTGTGTAAGCTTCCACTTGTTCACACCATTGCACTTGTGTGTGATCTTGCAGGGGATGGTGGACACCGATGTTTCTGACTGCTGGTATAGCATCTGCAAATTATTTTCTAAAGCAAGTCTCTAAAAAGAACACTCTAACTCAAGCTCGAAGGAACATTTCTCGTCACTATGACCTAGTAAGTTGTCTTCTGCGCACATTCTTTCTATCTCAGACGAACATTTCCTCTCTCTTTTGGTTTCTTGATTGGCTTCATCATCGGGTAAATTTGCAGAGTAATGAGCTTTTTGCTTTGTTCTTGGATGAAACCATGAGTTATTCCTCTGCTGTATTCAAGGTGACAATGAGATCTCCTCACTCTCTATTTTTGCTTTTCTGTGAATCTGACTTTAATCTTTCGTCATTTAACACGTTTATAGTCAGATGATGAAGATCTGAGAACTGCGCAAATGAGAAAAATATCTCTTCTCATTGATAAGGTAACATCTATAGAAGGGCATTTTCTTGATTTAGAACAAGAACCTGGCATTTTCTCACTGCGGGACATTTCAGGCGAAGATAGAGAAGAACCATGAGGTTTTAGAGATCGGATTCGGATGGGGAACTTTGGCCATAGAAGTAGTGAGAAGAACTGGATGCAAATACACTGGCATTACACTATCTATTGAACAACTTAAATACGCAGAAGCAAAAGTGAAAGAAGCTGGACTTGAGGTATTGTCTTCTCCATTTCTGGATCTTGTTTCTTATTTCCAAGGCTATATATGACTAACAACATAACTTCTGAATCGCCAGGATCGGATTACGTTTAAGATCTGCGATTATCGCCAACTATCTGATGCTCAAAAATATGACAGAATTATATCTTGGTAATATCCCTTTTCCCTCTCTCATGTATATAAATCTGTAATCCGTCTTTTGAGTCTATGACATAACATTATGGGAATTTCAGCGAGGTGCTAGAACATATTGGCCACGAATTCATCGAGACATTTTTGAGTTGTTGTGAATCTGCGCTTGCGGAAGAAGGCATTCTTGTCCTGCAGGTAAACACTTGCTCTTCTTCCCTCACGGTTCCCTCATGGTTTCACACAACCATTGATCGTTTTTAATGTTTTTAACCATATAACAGTTCATAGCGATACCAGAAGAGCGTTATGATGCGTACAGACAAAGTTCAGATTTCGTAAAAGAATATATATTCCCCGGTGGATGCCTTCCTTGTTTAGCCAAAGTTACTTCAGCCATGGCCTCTTCCTCTAGACTATGGTAAAATCTTTTTCTTTATCAGAGTTTAGCTTCAAGGAAAATTTTCTCTGCTTTCTCTTCCTCCATCTAACACTTAGAAAAAAATACAGCATTGAAAACGTTGAGAACATTGGGAGTCATTACTACAAAACGTTGAGATGCTGGAGGAAGAACTTTTTGGAGAACCAAAAGTAAGATCAATGAAAAAAAAAACCATTCCTCTGTTTTTCTTTTTCATGAATAAAATAGTTTGTTCATATGTCCAAGAATGCTAACTATTTATATTTGCAGACAAATCAACGATCTTGGATTCGACAATAAGTTCATAAGGACATGGGAATATTATTTCGACTATTCTGCAGCGGGTTTTAAGACTCATACCCTTAGAGACTACCAGGTAACACACTCAGAAATATAACCATGCTTATTCCTTCAGTGTCACTCAACAGAGACTTGATTTGAATATTTTTATGCATTTCTGCAACATTTCAGGTTGTTTTCTCACGTCCGGGAAACATAGCTGCATTTGGGGATCCATTCTATAGTTTACCTTCTGCTCTGATGAAACAAGAGTAGATGAATCCCTTGAAAGTTGCATAGTTTGTGTGCGAAAAGTACTTTTATTGTCGAAAGATCTGCTTTCACGATTAATTCTGCATTCTGTATTATAAATAATGTACTGTCTTAGACCATATATCGATCCCTTCTACAACGAAAGATCATACCGCGCATCAAAATGTCTATGACAGTAGCAAACGGGGACACTGTGTGATACCAGGACTTAATCCCACGAAAAACATCGACGGATTACGGACAAAGTTAATATTAATTTTAAGAAAATAAATTAGTATTAAAATTATATAAATCCTAAAAAACTATTTAATAGTTTTAAAAATATTTATAAATTCAAATAAAAGAAACATTTTAAAATTGTATATAAAAATGTATTATAAAATTTTAAAATATTTTTATGCGTTTCATATAAAAATATACTTTAATGTTTTATATTTTTTTAAAATATAAAACATTCAAAGACTCAAAAATGTTTTATTTTAATAAGTTTTAATAAAATATAAAGAACGGATTATTACCGAAAATGCCATATAAATTAGGAACACTCCATATTTGTTGTGTTTGTATTTTTGTAATGTGTTTCTAGCTTTTTTAAAAAACAAATATTTCTTTATTAAAATTTTTGAAATCTACTCGAAAAAATTGAATGGGTTAATTTATTGATTGAAATTTATTCAAAAGTAGGTTAATCTATATACCAATTTAAATCTATTCAAAAAATATATTTTGATCATTCAAAATGTTATAAAAATTAGTTAAAATTTTATACTTATTATATCTGCACTGTATTTGTTAATTCAAAAAATTGAAAAAGTTGTACATGTTAATGTTACACGATACAATTTTATTCAAAACTAGATTAGGACCAGCGTAATACGCGGGTTTTTGATAATAATTGTATTTATATATAATTTAAAAAATAAGTAAATATCCGTTATGTTTTTAATAATAATTGTATTTACATATAAGAAAAAAAATAAGTACATACCCGTTGCTGATAACCGGTTGAACTTGATGAATATGAATTTTTCGAATTTGATAAATATAACTTTGAACTCTGAGCTTATTTTTTCTTATTTTGAATTTGATATCAACAATTAAGAAATAAAAAGATGGAAGTACACAATTAGATTCTATATCTTATCTATAATGATATACATAACATTTTAGGAGAATATTTTCCAAAAATATTATATGTCATTTTTTATATTTTCCAAATATATTACTTATTTGCCATTTTTTAATCTAAGAATAAACTTTATTTTCTTATAACTTATATAATAATTTTCCTTTTCTTTGCTTTTACTTTTTTTTTACCATGTTATTTCCTCTTTTCTTTTATAAATTTGGCCATTTTACTTTTTACATAAATAACATATTACATAAGTAATTTTCTTTTTTATTTATTTTTGACTTTTTTCCACTATATTACTATTATTTCTTCCTCTTTTTTTAATACTTTATTTATTTATTTTACCAATTATGTTGATAGTATATTTTTTTAATTTATTAGACTTTTTATTACATTGACACATGTCAAAATCTAAGTTAACAGTGACACATGTCGCGATCTGGTGAGTTATAATTTTGCTTACGTGTCACACTCACGTCGAACGCGTTCAGCTTTATATAATAAGATAACAAAAATTATTTCGTGTTAGTGCACTTTAATGTATCACCGTCGGAATTTTAATCCGTTAGATCTCAACGTTTTGCATTTTTTACTATTAAAATATTTGTTCCAAAATATTTATTAAGTTTTTCACCATTCATACATATTTTAGACTGCTTGATCCGTTTGATCTACACTTGGTCATTCTGATCCGCTTAATCCGCACTTGATACGCCATATTTACTTGATATTTTCGATCCTTACCGTCTGATCCGCTTTCCCATCCAAAGCCTCAATGAAACTATGAAAGATCCACTTGATTCACGTACGTTCGATAATGACTTTAATTAGTTTAAACTAAAATTGTTGCGTTCAGAAGAGTAACGTTATCAAATGATTTTATTGAAATTTTAAACATTAAGTTACACCAAGCCAGCAACAAATGGAATCCTTCCAAAAACAAAGCCAGCAAGTTCAACAACTCTAACCCGGGAAACAAACATAGGACACCGTAAAAAGACGTCACAAATGGGCTAAAAGCTATAGAATCCTAAATGCTAATACTGAATCTTTGACACATCTCCTAGAATCGATCAAATATTAAAATTGTATGGTCATGAATAGCGTGTGAAACTATTTTTTATTCATTGAAGAATGATCACCAGCTAGACATTAGATGAAATCCATTTTGTTGCTTCAAATTTAAAATACTTTTATTTAAAACCAATGGATTGTGGCGAAGACAGCTTATCCCGGATTATGTGGCCTTGCTTCTTGACATTAAACTAGAAATGAGATTCAAGTTATCTATCTGTAATTGATATCTCAAAGAATTGGTTTATATAAGTCATAAATACAATGTCTCCCGGGACACGCTTTTAGCTTCTGGCTTATTTCTATATAAGCAAGAAGGAGGAACAATGTTCACTTTCGAAGGAAAGGATTCGAGATGTCGCTTGAAATCTGTCCTAGTGATTCATAGTCCTCAGTTTTACTGGAAGGTTAGTACGTAGAAGAGCTCTTTGTTTCTTCCAAAGCTCAAGAACTTGGAATCTTGATAATTTTTCCCATAGGTTATGACACAAGCAGATTTAGGACTTGCTGATGCATATATCAATGGAGATTTTTCGTTTGTCGATAAAGAAAGAGGACTTCTCAATCTGATCATGGTATGGTACATGCACTTATTGAAGCATAGAGGTTAAATTTATAAACTTCTGACATGTATCTATACTTTATCATAAACTTGCAGATACTCATTGCTAACAAAGAATTGAACTCAAACAACTCAAATCTTGCTAAAACAAGGTAAAAAGAAAAGATTCAGTTTTCAGCTATAGCTATTGTGTAAGATTTCACTTGTTCACACCATTGCACTTGTTTTTGATCTTACAGGGGATGGTGGACACCGATGTTTCTGACTGCTGGTATAGCATCTGCGAAGTATTTTCTAAAGCATGTCTCTAAAAAGAACACTCTAACTCAAGCTCGAAGGAACATTTCTCGTCACTATGACCTAGTAAGTTGTCTTGTGCGCACATTCTTTCTATCTCAGACGAACATTTCCTCTCTCTTTTGGTTTCTTGATTGGCTTCATCATTGGGTAAACTTGCAGAGTAACGAGCTTTTTGCTTTGTTCTTGGATGATACCATGAGTTATTCCTCAGCTGTATTCAAGGTGACAATGAGATGTCGTAACTCGTTTTTTTTTTGCTTTTCTGGTACTGTTCTGTGATTCTGACTGTAAACTTTCGTCATTTTTACACGTTTATAGTCAGATGGTGAAGATCTGAGAACTGCGCAAATGAGAAAAATATCTCTTCTCATTGATAAGGTAACATCTATAGAAGGGCATTTTCTTGATTTAGAACAAGAACCTGGCATTTTCTCACAGTGGGAATTTCAGGCTAAGATAGAGAAGAACCATGAGGTTTTAGAGATCGGATTCGGATGGGGAACTTTGGCCATTGAAGTTGTGAGAAGAACTGGATGCAAATACACTGGCATTACTCTATCTATTGAACAACTAAAATATGCAGAAGAAAAAGTGAAAGAACCTGGACTTGAGATTTGCAGAATCCATCTCTGGATCTTGTTTCTTATAATTCCAAGGCTATGACTAACAATATAACTTCTGAATCGCCAGGATCGGATTAAGTTTGAGCTCTGCGATTATCGCCAACTATCTGCTACTCACAAATATGACCGGATTATATCTTGGTAATACTTGTTTCCCCTCTGGTAAATATGACAGGATTAATATCTTGGTAATGTCTTATGACATGACATTTTGGATGGTTCAGCGAGATGTTAGAAGCTGTTGGCCACGAATTCATGGAGACATTTTTCAGCCACTGTGAAGCTGCCCTTGCAGAAGACGGTATTTTTGTCCTGCAGGTAACATGTTCTTTTTTCCCTCACCGTTTCTTTCGAGCCAATCTCCAACCATTGATCGTTTTTATGATGATTGACCGTAACAGTTCATATCAATACCCGAAGAGCGCTATGATGAGTACAGACGAAGTTCAGATTTTATAAAAGAATATATATTCCCTGGTGGATGCCTTCCTTCTTTAGCCAGAGTTACTTCAGCCATGGCCTCTTCATCAAAGCTATGGTAAATTTAAGTCTTTTCTTTATCAGATCTTAGCTTCAAGTGCAATTTCTCTGCTTTCTCTTCCTTCGACCTATCTAACGTTGAAGAAATACAGCATTGAGAATGTCGAGAACATCGGAATTCATTACTACCAAACGTTAAGATGCTGGAGGAAGACCTTCTTGGAAAGACAGAAGTATGCTAAATACTAAAAACATTTCCTCTGTATTTTGTTCTGAGCTCATATTTCCAACTATTAATTATCTTTGCAGACAAATCAATGATCTTGGATTCGACGATAAGTTCATAAGGACATGGGAATATTATTTCGACTACTGTGCAGCTGGTTTCAAGACTCTTACCCTTGGAAACTACCAGGTAACACAGACAATGATTAACCGTTCTTCTTTCCTCATTTTCACTCAATAAAGACTTGATTTGAATGCGTTTCCGCAACATTACAGGTAGTTTTCTCACGTCCTGGAAATGCAGCGGCGCTCGGGGATCCATTTCTTAGCTTTCCTTCTGCTCAGAGATAAACAAGAGTAGATGAATCCTTTCCAAACTTTCAAGTACTACTCTCATTTCTTGAGATCTTTCCCAGAAAAGATTCAAAGTTTGCGTGTGGAAGTGTATATGTAAAACTTTAATTTTAAAAATATATGGTTGCACAATTGATTATGCATTCTGTACCAACAATCTTGTATCAATTCATTCTACCGCGAAAGTCCATAACCGCCTCAACAATCTGTCTGATCCTTTACTCAATCTGTTATGGAGCAATGATTCACTTCCATATGTTTTGTGTTTGAAACAATAGGACACCATAGTTGCAACACATAGCACTTCATGAAGAGTGGCCCTCTTTATTTCATAAACAAGGCAAAAGCCAAAAATTGCAGAACCTGTGAAATAGTCTTTAAACACCAACTGTTGTGTTTCTCTCTTCCTCTATTTTTGTAACTAGGCTCTAGACAAGAACGGTCCTTTGTGAAAGTTTCTTTTTAAAAAAAACCCATTAAACCAAAAAAACAAAATAAATGGGATAACCCAAAAAGAAAACACAAAGGCTTTTTTTTTATACTTTGGATCTTCCAAATTGTTGAGCGGGACCTGACTATGGTGTCGGTTTCATATTAAAACGATAACTCAGCAAATAGTGATTAAAATATTTTTTGATCTAATTATGCAGCTAACATGAATTTGTCTTCCAGATGTTAAAAAAAAAAAAACATGAATTTGTCTTCCAAATATGGATCCATTGTGGTTGAATACTTCTTTGTAGTTGAGAATTACAAATAGAAACAGGTTTGTTTTGTTTTTTTTATCAGTTTAGAAGAAGCACTTGATGTAAAACAGTTTTTTTTTGTTTGAATATAATTTAACATTAATTTAAAAAAAAAATATTCCTTTGTATCAAGAATATATATTGTTTCTCAAGTTATATAAAATATAGTTTTGTCGGAAAAAAAACATGAATTTGTCTTCTTTCAAATATTACTGTAATTTTTTTTGTCAAAAGGATAGGTGCAATATTGAGACAGCAGTACATGACAGGGCATGCGACGTTGAATGATATAAGTAAGAATCTTGTTTAAATAATGGATTGACGATCTATTTCCCCCTCAAAACTTTCATATAGCACTAGATCTACACAAAGTTAATACCTCGTTCTATTTTTCTATTAAATGAAAGTTCTAAATCTATTTCCACACAAAATAAAACTTCGAAACCTATATACACACATAAATTGGTTTTATTTGGTTTTATCGGTTTATAATCTAAAACCGATACTAAACCATTAAACCCAAATAACAAACCGATATCAAACCACTTATATCAAACTTTCTAATCAATTTAGAAGGTTTCAATAATCAAAACAAAAAAATTAAAACAAAAAAGGAATAAAAAACCTGCATCCCTTTTTTCGTCTTCTTCCCTTCTAATTCCAGATTTTTCTGAAATCTCTGGCTTAATCTTCAAGTAAATTTATTGAACATAAATGTATGAGTGTATTTGTGAGATGAGTAGTTTTTAAAAAGTTATTTGGAGAGTGTGTAGTTTTTGAAATTTATTTGAGAAATGGATAGTTTTTAGCGTGTGTGAGATATATGTTGTGAGAGAGAGAAAAAGATAAAATAAGGATGAAACATAAAAATATCCTTCAATTTATTTGTGGTGCAAATGAAAGAGTTAGACCTAGTTGTGTACAAATGAAATAGTGTATAAGATGGTGTACGATGATGATTGAAAATATGGTATATGAGATATGACTATAAGATACTAGTGATTGTATACTACATCATCTCGTACATCAATGCTTGTATATGTATGAAACATGATGGTGTACAACTATATGGTAGTGTACGAGATATGATGGTAAGACATTAATGTTTGTACACCACCTTGTATATCACTATATAGTTGTACACTATCTTAAACAAATGTTTGTATACCATCTTGTACACCATCATATTATTGTACACCATCTTGTACACCACTATATAGTTGTACACCATCTTAAAGAAACGTTTGTACACCACCATATAGTTATACTCCACCATATAGTTGAACACTATATGAAACAAGTGTTTGTACACCAGCATTGTTGTACACATGCATAATACACTAATTTTTACTATATTATTGTACAATGCTACTAAATATCCGAAAATATAGCAAAATTGAACTCTTTAGATTCAGATAAAAATTTAAATGATTAATATGTGGTTGTGTTGAATTTTTTATTAATATTTTTTTGCTAAATCAAACTACAAAATTTACAGAGATAAAAACAAAAAAAAAAACAAAAATTGTTATTCTCTCCCTCTTCCTCGTTCCCAAAGAGGAGAAGGAAAAAATTGGTGGAACTCATTATTGCAATTTTATCATCTAAACATGAAAGGATAGTTATGTCTTTTGCTATTTATTTTGTTTTATTCTCCTCTCACAATCTTTCTATCTCACACCCACTAAAACTACCAATTTTTCAAATAACTTTTAAAAACTACAAATTCTCCAAATAACACTTTAAAAAACTACCCACTTTCCTACATAACTCTAAATTTATTCGATGAAATGTCAACTTCATTCTCGCTCGTCAAGGCCTTCCATTATTTCAAACTAAACTTGCTGCTGTGAGAAGAGTGAATATTTCTTTTTTTTGATAAAAACAAATTAATATTTCTAAGAACTACATAATTTTTACGCTTCAAAATATTATGAAATTTAGTTTCAAGTTTGAATAGTACCAAAATTGACACATCTCCTAAAACTGATCCATGATATATTACATCATTTTCTAGTTTCAAAATATGACACATCTCCTAACATTTATTTTTTTTGATAAAAACAAATGAATATTTCGAAGAACTACATAATTTTTGTGCTTCAAAATATTATGAAATTTTAGTTTCAAGTCTGAATAGTACCAAAATTGACACATCTCCTATTTAACATAGATCGATCCATGATATATCACAAGTAGACCGTTAACTATTAAAAGTTGTTGATCATGAATCGCGTGAAACTATTTTCATTTAAGAATGAACCAGCTAAGAGCTCCCCCGAGGAACGCCTAATAGGGAGAGACTTCGCCACATTACATGAAATTGACTTTTCATTTTCTTCTCGCATAAATATATCCATACCAAATTTAAATATTTTTTAAAACCATTGGATTGTGGCGATCGAAGACCTTCTTAATTATCCCGGATTCTTTGGCATTGCATCTTGACCTTAACTTGAAGAAGACTTGGTTTATCTAAGTCAAGTCATAAATAAAATGTAATATCGGACACGCCTTTTGCTTTTCGGGTTCTGGCTAATTTCTATATAAATATGTAATGTAGATTCGACAAATCCCATCTTTTGATCAAATCCACTTTGAGCCAAAAATAAAGGTATTTTTTCTTTGTCTACATGATTAATTCTCCATTGATTCATTCTATAGTCGATTTTGTCCAAGAATTTCAGGATCATTTAACTTTTGAATAGGAAGAAAAATAGAATAAAAATGAGAGTGGCGGTGATCGGAGGTGGGATAAGTGGATTGGGAAGTGCTTACGTTCTTGCAAGAGAAGTTGGAATTGAGGAGTTGGTTTTGTTCGAGAAGGAGGAGTCTTTAGGAGGCCATGCTAAAACGGTGCGTTTTGATGGCGTTGACTTGGACCTTGGATTCATAGTCTTCAATCGTGTACGTACGCTTGCTCTTCATCTCTCTTGAATTATTAAACGAAATCGTTTTAGCCATCCAAAATTCGTTCTTAGGTAAACCATCTGTATATCGAGTATTTGCATCGCAAGAAAAAGATGGTATTTGAGTATGCAAGTGTTAGGACATACTTACTCTAAACATTCTGAGACGCGTAATATATTTGTATATATCTATGGACATACTTTTCTATAAAAAAGATTTCAATTTCCATCATGTAAACATGGATTTTATATTCTCATATAATATGTTGAATGATTGTTCTAACCACAATACTTGAAAACTATATAAAATATTTTTAACGATACAATCAATCAAATCACGAGATAAGTTTTCATGACTAAATTTTTGTTGGCAAATATTTTTTATTTGCTAATAGCAATTTTACATGACTAAAATTGTTATATATATATATATAGGCCAATTGCTTATATACCTAATGATGTGTATGTGTGGGCCAAACTAATACATACAATCTCGTGTAGCTTGATTGTAGTGTATATATAGGCAGCTTGACGTATCGATAGGTCGTGAGTAATAATACTATTTGCGTCTTCCTTTTTTTTTATATTTACGTTTTATTCAAATGAAGTCACAATTTTTGTTTTTGGATAACGATCATGAATATGTGATTAGGTTACGTATCCGAACATGATGGAGTTCTTCAAGAATCTTGGAGTAGACATGGAGGTTTCAGACATGTCTTTTTCAGTGAGCCTTGACAATGGCAGAGGCTGCGAATGGGGAAGCCGCAACGGCCTTTCGAGCTTGTTTGCTCAGAAGAGAAACATACTCAATCCGTATTTTTGGCAAATGATGACAGAAATCATGAAGTTTAAGAAAGACGTACTGAAATATATCGAAGAGCTGGAGCGTAACCTTGATATCGACCGAAACGAAACCCTAGAAGCGTTTCTCAAGTCTCATGGATACTCTGAGTTATTTCAAAAGGCTTACTTGGTGAGATATTATGTTCTTGAGAGTTTCTTAGACTACAAGTAAAAGCTTAAACTATGTTTTTTTTTTGTTTCTCTCCTGGGTTTTAAGCTTAATTAACATGTCTGTTATTGGACAGGTACCAGCATGTGGTTCGATATGGTCATGCCCATCAGACAGCGTCCTTAACTTTTCGGCTTACTCTGTTCTTTCGTTTTGTCGCAACCACCATTTGCTTCAGGTTCATATAAAAATCTGTTAAGAGTGTTTTCTAAGTCTCTAACCAAAAAGAAGTGTTTTCTTAACTTCGTTTTTCATTTCTTTCTCAGCTCTTTGGGAGGCCACAATGGCTCACTGTTGCAGGACGTTCTCAGACTTATGTGTCAAAGGTTCCAAATTAAACTATTGTATATATATATATATATATATATAGTTGGTTTTGTTACTTATATAGTTATATTACGCGTGGACCAGGTTAGGGCAGAATTGGAGCAGCGAGGATGCAAGATTAGAACAAGTTGCAATGTCCAATCTGTTTCGACATCTGAGGATGGTTGTGTCATAGTAACAACTGAAGATGGATCTCAAGAAGTATTCGATAGGTGTATATTAGCTGTGCACGCACCAGATGCTCTGAGATTGCTTGGAGAACAAGCCACATTTGATGAAACTAGGGTTCTCGGTGCTTTCCAATACGCTTACAGGTAACCTCATCTCTGTATAAGTTAGATTCTGGAGATTTATTAACATGTCAATGTCTTCGATATGTAGCGATCTTTATCTCCACCGTGACACTGATCTTATGCCGCGGAACACTGCTGCTTGGAGCGCCTGGAATTTCCTAAGAAGTTCTGAAAATAAAGCGAGCCTCACATATTGGCTCAATATAGTTCAGGTATGTATTGACATTTTTGGATAACTTTTAAAATGAAATAAATGAGACTGGAGTGTCTTTTCTGTTGCAGAATCTTGGAGAGGAACATGATCCATTCTTTCTCACCTTTAATCCTGAAGTTAAGCCAAAGAAAACATTGTTCAAATGGACCACTGGTCATCTTCTGCCCACTGTTTCCGCTTGGAAAGCTTCACAAGAGCTTCACAAGATTCAAGGGAAACACGGTCTATGGTTCTGTGGTGCATATCAAGGTAATGCCTAGGTTTTAAACCCAATTTGCTTCAGTTTTGTCACCAAAATTTGTCTAAACCCACTCTGGATTTTACCTTTTTCAGGATATGGTTTCCATGAAGACGGGCTAAAGGCATTGATCAGTTCTATAATTAACCCAATTCATTGTTTCTCTTGATGAGTTTCTTTGTAACTTAGGATGTTTGTTAATATTATGTCAGGCTGGTATGGCGGCTGCACAAGGTCTCCTAGGGAAAGACATGGTGACTCTTCTACGCAACCCACAACACATGGTCCCGTCTCTAACTGAGAAAGGGGCTCGGTTTTTCTTTACTCGATTCTTGAAAAATTTCATATCAACCGGTTGTATAACGTGAGTCCCCCACCTCTGTTCGAAATGCCTAGCTTCATATTTCTGTCATTAGTTTCTTCCATTATTACATTTACTTATAAGTTAGATCCTAACAGGATACTTGAAGAAGGAGGATCCGTGTACACTTTCGAGGGCAAGGATTCGAGATGTCACTTGAAATCTGTCTTAGAGGTTCACAGTCCTCAGTTTTACTGGAAGGTTAGCGCGTAGGATCATACTGATGTTAGAAGAGATCTTTGAACCAGTGAGAACTGTTTCTTCCAAAAGCTCGAGAACTGGATTCTTGATTTTCTTTATTTCCCCACAGGTTATGACACAGGCTGATTTAGGTCTTGCTGATGCTTATATCAATGGAGATTTTTCGTTTGCTGATAAGGAAACAGGACTTTTGAATCTGATCATGGTATGGTACATACAGTCATTGAAGCATAGAGATTAAGTTTAAAAGCTTGTGACATCTTTCTGCTTGATCATAAAATACTTGCAGGTTCTCATTGCTAACAAAGAATTGAACTCAAAGAGCTCAAATCTTGCTAAGAAAAGGTAAAGAAAGATTCAATTTTCAGCGAAGCTATGTAAGGAGGCTTTCACTTGTTCACACAATTACACACACTTGTGTTTGATCTTGCAGGGGATGGTGGACACCGATGTTTCTGACTGCTGGTGTAGGTTCTGCAAAGCATTTCCTAAAGCATGTCTCTAGACAGAACACATTGACTCAAGCTCGAAGGAACATATCTCGTCACTATGACCTTGTAAGTTGCCTTGTGCGCACATTCTTTCTGTCTCAAACAAACATTTCCTCTCTCTTTTGATTTCTTGATTTGCTTCATCATCTGGTAAACTTGCAGAGTAATGAGCTTTTTGCTTTGTTCTTGGATGACACCATGACTTATTCCTCTGCTGTATTCAAGGTGACAATGAGATCTCCTCACTTTTTTTGCTGTTTGCTTTTCTGTTACTTTGCTGTGATTCTGACTGTAATCTTTCGCCATTATCACATTTATAGTCAGACGATGAGGATCTGAGAATTGCGCAGATGAGAAAAATAACTCTTCTTATTGATAAGGTAACATCTATAGAAGAGCATTTTTTCTTGATTTAGAAACAAGAACCTGGAATTTTTTCTCTGGTTCTTTAATAACCATAGTGGAACCTTTTCAGGCGAGGATAGAGAAAAACCATGAGGTTTTGGAGATTGGATGCGGATGGGGAACTTTGGCCATAGAAGTAGTGAGAAGAACTGGATGCAAATACACTGGCATTACACTATCTATTGAACAGCTTAAATATGCAGAAGCAAAAGTGAAAGAAGCTGGACTTGAGGTTTTGTCTAATCCATTTCTGGATCTTGGTTTCTTATTTCCAAGGCTATGACTAATGACGTAACTTCTGAATCGCCAGGACCGGATTAAGTTTGAGCTATGCGATTATCGCCAACTATGTGATGCTCACAAATATGACCGGATTATATCTTGGTAATCATTTTTTTTCTTCTCTGCTATAAATAACTTTGTAATCTCTCTCATGACATAACATTTTGGATACTTTAGCGAGATGCTAGAAGCTGTTGGCCACGAATTCATGGAGACATTTTTCAGTCATTGTGAAGCTGCACTTGCAGAAGACGGCGTTTTTGTCCTGCAGGTAACATTTTCATTTCCCTCACCGTTTCGAGCCAATCTCCAATCATTGGTCGTTTTTGTAATGATTGACCTTAAGGTCATTAACAGTTCATATCGATACCCGAAGAGCGTTATGATGAGTACAGACTAAGTTCAGATTTCATAAAAGAATACATATTCCCCGGTGGATGCCTTCCTTCTTTAGCCAGAGTTACTTCAGCCATGGCCTCTTCATCAAAGCTATGGTAAATTTAAGTCTTTTCTTTATCAGATCTTAGCTTCAAGTGCAATTTCTTTGCTCTCTCTTCCTTCGACCTATCTAACGCTGAAGAAATACAGCATTGAAAACGTCGAGAACATCGGAATTCATTACTACCAGACGTTGAGATGCTGGAGGAAGAACTTCTTGGAAAGACAGAAGTAAGCTAAATACTAAAAACATTTCCTCTGTTTTCTGTTCTGGAATCATTATGCTTGCTCATATGTCCAACTATAATCTTTGCAGACAAATCAATGACCTTGGATTCGACGATCAGTTCATAAGGACATGGGAATACTACTTCGACTACTGTGCAGGTGGTTTCAAGACTCTTACCCTTGGAAACTACCAGGTAACACATAAAGATTAACCATGCTTCTTTCCTCAGTGTCACTCAATAAAGACTTTAATTGAATACTTGATCATGCGTTTCCGCAACATCACAGGTAGTTTTCTCACGTCCGGGAAATGTAGCTGCGCTCGGGGATCCATTTCGTAGCTTTCCCTCTGCTCAGAGATAAACAAGAGTAGATGAATCCTTAGCAAACTTTCAAGTCCTACTCTCATTTCTTGTGATGTTTCCCAGAAAAGATTCAATAGTTTGCTTGTGGAAGTATACATAAACTTTTCAAAATATTTGGTTGCATGATTGATTCTGCATTCTGCACCCAAAATAATAACCACATCAACAATGTGTCTTATCCTTACTCGAGCTATTATGGAGCAATGATTCACTTCTGCTACGGATTGTGAACTACGTTAATGGATTGTGAACCATGTTAAAACTCTGGAACTTCGCGGTGGGGTTACATCTTGGGTATAACATACAAATGCAAACACATACATAACAGAAAATTTTGTTTGAAAGAAGGGACACAATAGTTGCAACACATAGCACCTCATAAAGAGTGGCCCTCTTTATTTCATAAACAAGACAAAAGCCAAAAGTTGTAGAACCTGTGAAATATAGTAGTCTTTAATCTGTCCTTGCATTGTCCAAAACCTTACATTTTCGAGGTTATGCGGCTTACGGTTGCTTCTATAGATCCATGAGGTTCATCGGTTGGCAGGTACACATCATCCTTGAACTACAAACGCAATTTATCAGAAACCATTCGTATCTTGGGATTATTATTTAGGATGCGTTTTTTAGATTTTAACTATGTACCACTGCTAATTTCTTTTCTATTATCTTCATTTCTAGTTCATCATTAAAGGTAACAACACATGAAGATTCTTACCTTAACCATTGAAGGGTTTTCCTTGGTTGAAAGATTTACAGGTAGAAAGTGAATATTTGGCATTTTAAGGTGAATCGATGATACATCAGCAAACCTGATCATGTTAATGAGAACCTGATCATGGTGAGAATCACATAATTACACAAACAGTGAAGAGAATATAGACAGATATGGTGATACCTTTTCAGTACAGCGTTTCCCATAAGATAGAGTGTGCGTTGGACAGAAGGGCTATACACACCAGTTTCTGGAGGTCCAAAGAAAGTGTCCATCAGAACTTTCTTTACGTCCATGAACTTCTCAGTGAAGTAGAGTCCTTTTGTCGGGATGCTTGCAACTGACTCATACGAGTACCTGTCACCATGAACGTCTATTTCGGTTTCAATAATCAATCACAAATAAGAAATATGTAGCATCACTAATTAACTCATACCTCCAAGATGCATTCACCTCTGTGGCCAGCATTCTCTCTCGAGTGTCAGGCAAAATGGTATATTTGTCTCTCACAAACCCCTCAAATCCTGACTGTTAATTTGCATAAAAGCGGCTTTCATGAACAATCAAATCAATTATCAGATCTTGACTTTGGACATCCATTAGGGTCAATATCCTAGGATTCAGCGCAAGTATCTTTCAATATAGATTGACAATAATAGCATCAAATCTCGATTTGCACTCATTTTTCATATCACTCTTCTTTGTCTTTCCTCTCCATCGAGTTCCTAAGTTAGGGGACTTCTATCTCTAAAACATACAGACAAACCATGACAGTTACAATACTCTACATTGTGTTTCCTTTTTCCGTAGAGTAGACGGGCAACAATTAAACAGGTTTGAGGTATGGCTAAGAGGTTAAAGAGAAGGACGTCAATAAAGAAGAAACACCAAAAGAGTTCTTTTGCAAACCACTAGATCTATGAGACACATATGCATCCTAGCGACAAGAGACAACTGGAACACTGGTCAAAAGACAGTGGGACACTCTAAACTCGCCATTATCGAAAAATAAAGCAGAGACAATACAGAAAATTCATCACCTTTTTAACAACATATATCTGCAGAAAACAGATGTTGTGTACCTGGGTTGTCTTAAGCAGAGATAGTCCTGCAATACCAGAACTTAAGTTGAGTGCACCAGACTTTTGTACTGTTGCCTCCGCAGTATGGTTCTCTAACCCAAGCTTAAAACCTTGAACAACAAAAATTTATTGAGAAACTTATCAAACTAGCGCAAAATTGGATTCAGGAAAAAAAAGGTCAGAAAACCGACCATGTAAATGTGGTTTTCCATCAATGCTTACGCGCTCCCAGGGCTTCTCAATGATTTTCACAATAGCAGTGAAAACCTGGTAAAATAACGAAGAAAGACTTTTAAGAGTAATAAAGAAGAGTGAATATATATCATCAAGCAGCTGCAACATACCTGTGGATAAAATGAGCAAAAGTGATTCCCTATAAGTATGGCAAATTCCTCCACCGAGAGTCGATCTCCACATTCCTTCGCCTTCACATAAACCTTCATTCCAACATTACAGACCAAAGTAGGTTGGATATATTCCAATCAAGCAAAAAAACTGATTCTCTAGAAATCGAACACGAATAAGAACTAAGTCTGTGAAACAAATCCTAACCACCTAATGCACAAGAATATATCTCCAGCCTCAATGGACAACAAGTTGTTCATCACAATGAACCTATGATCTACAATCCAAGACTAAGCCCTGAAACGGGCAATAACGAAAGATAGAGAAGGAATGGGACGAAACAACAAGATCATAAAGCAAAGACAGATTTAGATATAATCAGTCAAATATTATTTGACCCCAAAAAAAAAAAAAATCAAGTCAAAGACAGATTTAGACAACATTTCATTTGACTCAATTTGGACTGATTATGAGACAACTTTAGATAATAATTCTCGATGAAATTGTTAAGCATTCAGCTAACACAGTTGCAGAATCTCTCGATGAAATTGGGAAAGAGTAAGCAGTTAGTTTTTATCTAAACTTACAGTGTTTTTCATGGTATCGGTGGCGACGATGTCAGAGTTATCGTCACGGTGATAAGAGGAGAGGCAGTGAGAGAGAAGACTGATGCTAACGTTCCATTCGACAAAGTAATGAGATCCGCCATGACGCCAAACTCTGCCCACCCTCACTCTCGCCTTCCCATGCCTTTGCTCCAATCTCACCCCATCCGCTGCTTCTTGTGCCATTTCCCGTAAGTTGAATCGAATTTCTCAGATTCGTCAGTAGTAAACTAAGGATCTTAACGATTCAAGCACCTGGAGAAAAAAAGTGGTGATGATTAGAATGCTCCGAGACTACTTCGATGGTGCTACTAATGTTTAGTTTATGACATAGAAGATTGTTCTTACAAGACGAAGAGCTAGTTTAGATTTTGAGAAGAAGGCGTAATGTATTTTGATTGCAGAGGAGAGAGTAAAACAAAAATGATGACATTATTACTCTTATTAATGAGTTTAAGTCTTTCAAAACGCAGCGTTTTCAGCTTACACTTACGCATGGGCTGCTTCTGCGTTTCACTATTTGGGCCATTCTACATTTGTTTCGGTCCATAACAACGAGAGATCCACTTCACCCAACATTTCGATTGCAGACAGTTTTGAGTTGAGAGACGTATTATTCGTAATATGCTTCCTAATGTTTTTGTCTGTCTCTAGGCAGCACACTTTTTTTAACTCAAGCTTCGAAGGAACATTTCTAGTCACTTATAACCTTGTGAGTTGTCTTATGTGCACTTTTTTTTTTTCTGTCTCGAAGGAACATTTCTTCTCTCTTTTTTTGAGTTTGTGATTTGCTTCATCGTTACGTAATTTTGCAGACTAATGAGCATTTTGCATCATTCTTGGATAAGCCCATGAAGCATGAAGCATCCGAGAACATCAGATATTTCATTTAAATATAAATAAATTAAAAACAGAAGATGGTGCAAGTAGAGAGAAGCTTTGAAAATGGAGCCACGTACAGTTTTCACGAGTGGACTGCCATATAAGTTCAGAACACAATGTGGCTGGCTTATCCAATACTCTCTTATATCTCTTTACTTTTCCGAATTAGATTCAACATTTTTATATAAAATAATAATAATAATCAGAAGAAAAGGCATCTTGAACGTACTTTCATTTCCATTTTCAGATCCAAATCCATTTTGTCACACAAGTAAAAAGAGGTAACATTGCTGATTACATTTTTCTTTTTGCTTTTTGTTTTCAAAATTTGTACATATTCATTGGTTTTTTTTTTTATAAAGATGTCTCAGTTTTTATATTGGTGTCTTTGCACTGCATGTCTCCTTCCCATCTCTCCCTCTTCTCTTTAGCCTAAGAGCGTCATCAGTATTGATTTTTTTTTAATTATTTTTTTGGGGTGTTTTTTAAAGGAATTTTCAACAAAAATACAATGATTCAAGTTCCATGATTTTAAGTGATATTTGTACAGATATTGGTATCAAATCATAATAACTTTCTTAAATTTACCCAAAATCAAAACTTTAAACTAAATTCATTCAAAGTGTTTGACTGAACACATATGTTTTTGATAATTTTTTGTTGGTTATAAGAAGTATAATAAATTGTAATATTATTTTAGTTTGTATAAAATCAGGTTTTGTTCTAGATGTTTTTGTTGGATCAATTTTATAAAACCAAATGGGCTGGATTCTTTTATTAAAATTGATTAAGTTTGAATGAGAAATATGTCATTGGACTCATCAGAAAGCTTTGTGTTTATTGGCTAAATGAATCGTGAATCGTGGATATTAGATCCTATTGAATGTGGGCCGATGTTCTTTTTGGGATAATTTTTTATTAATTTCTCTTAAGATTTATACATCAAATTGCGTGCGGATAAATCTAAGTTTAAAAGATAGCTCCAAATAATCTTTGGATAAATCCTAAACAGAAAAGAATAATCCAAAAAAAAAAAAAAAGATTGAGTTCAAAATATTTTGGATAAATCTGAATCTTCCGTCAAGCTTATCCAAGATTTCCTCACGACCTCCTCTTTTTCGCTACAAATAAAGACCTCTCCTCATTCATTCTAATCATCCTGAAACGAAAACAAAAACAAGCAAATCTCCCTTAGTAGTCTGTTTTCTTTTCTTAAGCGTAAGTCGCGAGAGTATAGCGTAGATTATTAAGTTCGCAGATTCTGTAATCGAGTGTAGCAATTATAGTCTCAACGCGGTTGTATACTAGGATTCATAATCTCTAAGTACCGTCACACTACGGGAGATTTAATGAATTAAGGAAAGAGATCAAATCTCGCCTCTGCGTATTCATCTTTTCCTTAATCGTTTTTGTTACTCCGTTCTTTTATCGATATTTTGATTCGTAATTTTCAATTCGGTTTTCGCAGCCCTTACAGTCTTAATTCATTAAATCTCCCGTAGATTGTAAGGGCTGCGAAAACCGAATTGAAAATTACGAATCAAAATATCGATAAAAGAACGGAGTAACAAAAGCGATTAGGAAAAGACGAATACGCAGAGGCGAGATTTGATCTCTTTCCTTAATTCATTAAATCTCTCGTAGTATGACGGTATTTAGAGATTATGAATCCCAGGATACAACCGCGTTGAGACTAAAATCGCTACACTCGATTATAGAATCTGCGAACTTAATAATCTACGCTATACTCTCGAGACTTACGCTTAAGAAAAGAAAACAGACTACTAAGGGAGATTTGCTGGTTTTTGTTTTCGTTTTAGGATGATTAGAATGAATGAGGAGAGGTTTTTATCTATAACGAAAAAAAGGAGGTCTTGAGGAGGTCTTGGATAAGCTTGACGGAAGATTCAGATTTATCCAAAATATTTTGAACTCAATCTTTTCCTTTTTTCGGGATTATCCTTTTTCGTTTAGGATTTAATAATATCCAAAGAAATATTTGGAGTTATCTTCTAAATTTGGATTTATCCGCAAGCAATTTGATGTAAAAATCTTAAGGGAAATTAATAAAAAATTATCCCAAAAAGAACATCTTTTAGTGGCGTTCAATAAGATCCAAGATCCACGATTCACGATTCATTTAGCCAATAAACACAAGACTTTTTTATAAGCCCAATGACCCATTTCTCATTCAAACTTATTCAATTTTTATAAAAGAATCTAGCCCATTTGGCTTTACAAAATTGATCCAACAGTTTTCTTTTCATGGTTTTTTTCTTGTATAATCCTTAGCTGAGTTTCCATGAAGACGGACTAAAGACAACGATCAAACTCTATATAATTAAAGATCTTTCTCTTTAACTACACATTGCATTTTATAATAACTCACAATTTTGTTATCTTTAGCTAGACCGGTATGGCAGATGCTCGAAGTTTGCTAGGGAATAAAGAAACCACTCTTCTGAAAAATCTGCAACACATGGTCCTTTCCCTAACCGAAACATGGGCTCGGCTTTTCGTTACTAGATTCTTGGGACAATTCATATCAACCGGTTGTGTAACGTGAGGCTTACCTTTTCTCCTCAATTTAGATAATATTATGCTTTGCCATTGTTACATTAATTAATACTTAACGCAATGAACATAACACGATATTGGAAGAAGGAGGAACAACGTTCACATTTGGGGGAAAAGATTCTACTTGTCCTTTGAAATCTGTCCTCAAGATTCACAGTCCTCAGTTTTACTGGAAGGTACACTGTACAAATTTGAGAAAGTTAGAATACCCTTTCCATAGCTAAAGAACCTGACTCTTGATTCTTGATTCTTGATTCTTGATTCTTGATTCTTGATTCTCAGGTTATGACACAAGCGGATTTAGGACTCGCAGATGCCTATATCAATGGAGATTTTTCTTTCGTCGATAAAGACTCGGGACTTTTGAATCTGATTACGGTATATAATATACTTACTTCTTAGACTGATCGAGTTATTTCAAATATTTATCTGCTTACTACATAAAATTTTCTGCAGATTCTCATTGCTAACAGAGATCTGAGCTCAAATTTTGCTAAGAAAAGGTAAAATCTTTCAACTCTTTGGATAAAGGATTAAGGCTTGGCATGCAAACTTTATCGCCTAAGCATTCATTTTTTGTTTTTGATCTTGCAGGGGATGGTGGACACCAGTATTTCTAACAGCAGGTTTAGCATCTGCGAAGTATTTTCTAAAGCAAGTCTCTAAAGAACACTCTAACTCAAGCTCGAAGGAACATTTCTCGTCACTATGACCTTGTACGTGGCTTGATTCTCGATGAACATTTCCTTTCTCTTTTGGGGTTTATAATCAGATTCTCTGTGCACAGAGCAACAAGCTTTTCGGTCTCTTCATGGATGATACCATGAGTTATTCCGCTGCAGTATTCAAGGTAACCATTAAAAAACTTCCAGGGGATTTTCTCTGTTTTTTTTTTCGGTTTCTCTTTACTTTATTATGATTCTGGCTTCAACCTTTCTCCATTTTAACGTTTATTAGTCAGACGATGAGGATCTGAAAACTGCACAGATGAGAAAAATAACTCTTCTGATTGATAAGGTAAGATCTAAAGAAGAGCATTTTCTTGATTCAGAACAAGAACCGCGATTTTTCTCTATTATTTAATGATTAAAGGTGGGAAATTTCAGGCGAGGATAGAGAAGAACCATGAGGTTTTAGAGATTGGATGCGGATGGGGAGCTTTGGCCATAGAAGTAGTGAGAAGAACTGGATGCAAATACACTGGCATTACTCTATCTATTGAACAACTTAAATACGCAGAAGCAAAAGTGAAAGAAGCTGGACTTGAGGTTTGCAGAATCCATCTCTGGATCTTGGTTTCTTATTTCCAAGGCTATATATGACTAACAATATAACTTCTGAATCGCCAGGATCGGATTACATTTGAGCTCTGCGATTACCGCCAACTATCTGATGCTCATTAATATGACAGAATTATAGCTTGGTAAAACCCTTTCTTTGTCCCTCTTTGTTAAAAGAACTTTGTAATCTGCCTTATGACATAACATTTTTTGAATGTTTCAGTGAGATGGTAGAAGCGGTTGGCCACGAGTTTTATGAGATGTTTTTCAGTTGTTGTGAAGCTGCGCTTGCACAAGACGGAATTTTCGTCATGCAGGTAACACTTGCTTCTTCCCTCATGGTTCCATTGTTGCACAACCATTGATCGTTTTAATGTTTAACCATATAACAGTTCACAGCAATACCCGAAAAGCTTTATGATGAGAGCAGACTAAGTTCAGGTTTCATAACGGAATACATATTCCCAGGTGGATGTCTTCCTTCTTTAGCCAGAGTTACTTCAGCCATGGGCTCTTCCTCTAGGCTATGGTAAAATCTTTTCTTTATCAGAGTTTAGCTTCAAGGAAAATTTCTCTGCTTTCTCTTCCTCCGACCTGTCTAACACCGGGAAAAATACAGCATTGAAAACGTTGAGAACATTGGGATTCATTACTACAAAACGTTGAGATGCTGGAGGAAGGACTTCTTGGAGAGATAAAAGTAAGATCAATATTAAAAGCCTGTCCTCTCTTTTCTTTTCAGGAATCAGTATGCTTGCTTATATGTCCAAGAAAACTAACTATTATCTAATGTAGACAAATCAGGGATCTTGGATTTGACGATAGGTTCATAAGGACATGGGAGTATTACTTCGACTATTGTGCAACTGGTTTCAAGACTCTTACCCTTAGAAACTACCAGGTAACACAAACACTCGAGCATTAACCAGAAACATAACCATCCTTCTTCTCTGGGTGTCACTCAACAGAGACTTGATTTGAATAACTTTATGCTTTTTATGCAACATTGCAGGTAGTTTTCTCACGCCCAGGGAACATAGCTGCACTAGGGGATCCATTCCATAGCTTCCCTTCTGCTCACACAAAACAAGAGTAGATTAATCATTTCTTGTGTTGCTTCCTTGTAAAGTTCCATTTGTGTGCTTTCGTATTCGTACTGTCGAAAGATCTACTTTCACGATTGATTATGCATTCTGTATTACCAGTCTTGAACAAGACCATATATCAATATCTCTTCTACAACGAAAGATCATACCGCCTATAAAAATGTCTGTAAGCCTTTACTTAAGATTTGATTCCACTAGGACCCAGAAAAAAAAAACCCTTTACAACAACATATGATTCATGAGGTACCAAAGCTTTACCGTAGTCTAAGATTACTCATAGGATAACCAGTAGCTTTATTCAATCGATATTCAGCATCAATCAGAGCTCGATTACAATGTTGAAGATGAAGATAGAATGTTTTATAATTTTTATTCATTCACTGTTATTCAAACTGAAACAGCTTTAACCTGGAGGCTGTAGGTGCATAAAGTTACAATGTTACAGCTTACAATAAGGCCTTCATGGATATGTAAAGGCTTCTTGCGTTTGTATCATTCGCTTGTACTTCCACGGAGGTTTTGCCTTGAGACCATATTCTCCGTCCTCTGCAACAAAATGATCCCAAATTATTCAAAGATTGTGAATATATTAAATATGGATTACAAATGAAACACTAACCTGTTCGGAATGCGACAGATACTTCCCATCAAGTGTCACAACCACACGATTATTACCATCCACTCCTTTAATTTTGTCCACAGAGCAGTAGAAGTCTATCGCCGACATGCTAAACAAGTACGCACACAAAGCAACAAAGGCTCAGCTTTAAAGATAACCATTAACAGGGTTTTGGTGGATCATTCTACACTCAGCAATGAAGTTGGAAGCACAATCAGCAACTAATTTAGCTAATAGCAATCCTCTTTGTTAAGAAGAAACTACTAAACAGTATCAAAGAAAAAACAAGATATGCTAATAAAATCAAGAAACTTTCAGTCCAATCCTCAGCATATGAACAAAACAGAGCACAACTGATTCTACAAAATCATGATCCTTTGAGTGAAACCATCAAAACTCAAACTTTACATACTTAAGGAACATAGTGATTCCATTCATACCAATACAACAATATTTAAGCATAATTTAAACTTACATGCCGTCTCCGAAATCTTCGTTGATGATCTCCTTTATACTCTCACCGAAATGCATCACTGCTTCATTCAACCTAAGAAAAAAAACAATTTAAAACCCAGAAATCAAAACCCCCCAAAATCAAATTCGCGAAAGCAAAAAAGAAATTAAAAACCTGTAGATGGTGGGTTCTTGGATGAGGTTGGGATCATAGGATCTCCACGGAGGAGACATCATCGCGCCGATGAGCTCGTCGGTAAGAGCCGGTAAGGCTTCCCGGAGCTTCGGGGCTGTGTCGGGTTTGAGCTGGGCTTGGCGACGGAGCAGCTGAGCCACGTAGACGTTGGTGAGACCGGTCTCCGCGGCTAGTTGGCTGAAAGTCTTGCCGGAGGCTGACTTCACGGCGAGAAGCCGATTTGTAACACTCTGCTTCGTCGCCGCTTCCATTTTCGACCAATCACGATTCTTTTCTTCGTCGCTCTCTTTAACACCTTTATTATGGATAATCGCTATTCGCTAATATAAAATTTTCTTTTAATCACGAAAAAAACCTCTTACTTTTTAAAAGTATTCAAATAGTACACCTAAGGAAAATACCAAAATTAAGTCTAATTAGATTATGGTATAACGTCTTGACTGACATTCTTTATGGAAAAATTACTCTTACGTTTTTTCAGAATAACTGAAAAAACATGATTTTACGGTTCAACATCTCATAAAACATGGACCCATAAATAATGACAGTCAAGACGTTATATCACAATATAATTTGACTTAATTATTCTACAAAAACGTAAGAGTAATTTTCTCATAAATAATAACAGTCAAAACGTTATACCACAATCTAATTTGACTTAATTATGGAATCGGTTACAAAAAAAAAAATTTGACTTAATTATGTTATTTTCCTTAGGTTTTCGGAGATATTCGTTTCATACGTCGTTGGGTTACGATTATCAAAGTGGTTTTTTTTTGTTATTGTGTTTCTTCATATTCACCCACCTCAAATTTTAACTTATTTTTTTGTCAACTATAAATGGATCGATGGATTAAATACACTACAATAACGAATCAACTAGTCATCGTAGAATATAATCTAGGATAAATTAATTCAATATACATGATTAACTAGTTTATTAGTTTAATAGCATTG